>JAQGBW010000033.1:0-87056 GCA_034698625.1 Julus scanicus | reverse complement strand
TATTGATTATGAAACATGTTATAAGCATCCATAGCATGAACAAGGTGGTGGGGTGAATATAAATTTTACATACTGTACATGTACATGGCTATTCATTTCTTTGCACATAGCCATGTAAATTGCGAACAATTATAACCATACATGTAGATGTCTATAATATTGCACATGCATACACATAAACTTCATATTTCTGTTGCATTAAAGTAAGCTTGTGGTTAATAATTTCTCTGCCAACATTTATTAAGATTTTTTTGTGCTTGCTCTTGTGGTATCTAAACATTGCTTTTTCAACAATTCTGCATATTTACATGAATATGCAGAATTGTTGTAAAAGCAATGATAGATGCATAGATCTCGCGGTATGTTTTTTTGAATCTTTGCCTGTAGTTTTATGTGACTGAGGTTTGCGCAGAGAGAAAGAGAGCTTTTTATTGCATAGGGAAATGCGGGTAAAAATGAAAAATGCTTAGTAGATAGGGAGTTAAAAATCGATCAAAACAAATGGATGAATACTTAAGTGAAATTTATCTAAGATGAAGAAATTTCTATTTAAAGGGAGAGAAATGCTCCAGTTTTTTCACTCTCTCTATTTCCCCCTCTGTTGCCTCTACATGGATTTTTTACCACTACTTGACAATACAGTAGTATATCTAGACTATTGAAGCAGTGTTTTTACAATGGGCTCTCGCATGCCTACACAGTTTTAATCATACATTTATATTGACAAAATAGAAGAAGAAAAAAAAACACCGCAAAAATAATTATTTTCGCTATTTGTGGCAGCGCCTATGTATATGGGTTGGGCTGAATGCTTTTTACAAAGTACTTGATGGGTATGGGGAAAAAAGTAAATTAAAATGTATGCGTGTGTCACCTTGTCGTACACTGATTTTCAACAGAAGTAGATTAGTTTTATTTCTTATATTTTTGAATATAGTTACTCCAGATTCAATTATCGCCCAACTAATTTCATGTGCAAAGCAATAATAACGCTGCAAAATACGTGGGAACCGAGTGTCTTTTATGTTTTTTACTCACGCAATGTATTTGTTACTTTTTTGATGATCGCTGAATACGGGTTGAATTAGTGAGACACGAAAAACAATGAATGCAAAGACAAAATGGCAAGAATCGATTATCTTTTTTCCAGGCCTATGTGAACAAAACCTGTTTTTTGGCCGCTTGAAACCCAAAGATGCAATGCTTTCAGATAAAAAAAAATCGCACATTCCACATCGAATTTCATCCCATATCAAAGTAGACTTCTGAAATAAAAAATTCTCCTCCTGACCAAGGACACTTCAGCAGTTTTTATTTTCGAAAGCGGCTTGGAAAATAGATCATATTTCCCCCCATCCAAGCACAGTAATGGAATAGCATACATTTACGAAAATTGTACAGCATTTTAGCAGAAAATTCATAGATGAGGATAATTTGCAATCTACTTATTCAGTATGTCCAATAAGAATTTTGCTTTATGTTCAGCTATTCCCTGGTGCAAAATTTATATTAGGCCTTATATACGATATTCACCATACATACACCATATTGTGTAGTGTAAAAACGTATATGACTATATATGGCGTTTACTGAAGAAAACATTATTACTCAAATTAATTATATCATACTGTATATGGGCAGAACAATGTGGACACTTGGGGATACTGAAAATGGACATTCTGGTACATGAGTAGTATACTGAAATGTGTTCCCGGATGGAAAAAATATATCGGGCCATGTATGGTATGATATTTCTATATTTCTGAAAACATACATTTCTCAAAATAATGACTTGTAAAATGGCCCATACAGTGTATATTGAATATAATCATGCAGATTTATGGACGCATCCTGCATATATGGGTTAATTTGCCAATATATACGTATGGCCATATTCTGTATGTGCCACCTATAATTTTTCCACCCAGACATATAAAACCCTGGTTTAAAAAAACAATAGCGATTTCTATTGTTATTTGAAACGTTGTTTTCTTTGGTATCAATAGAAAATTTCTATTGGTTTTATTGGTTTCAATTGTTTTCTATGGTTTTCTGTTGTTTTCTATTGTTCAGTCAATACAGCCAAACCATAGAAGTCAATAGAGGAACCATAGAAAATAATTTAAACCAATAAAGTGTCCAAATAACAATAGAAATCTATAGAAATCTCTAGGGGTGATCCATAAATTATGTCACACTTTTTTTGCCTCTTTTTAAACACCCACCCACCCCTTAGTCACAATTCCCCCATCCCTTAAACACAATTGTCACAAAAAACAAACAGCCCACCCACCCCCCTAGGTGTTACATAATTTTTGAATTGCCCCCTATTGGTTTTTTTCACATTTGATATATCCATATTAATATGGATATATGAAATTTTTATTTTTCTAGCAAAAACTGACATTAGGTTTGTCTTTCTTTAGGAAGCGTCCAGCTTTGCTAACAACGAGGTTTGAGTTTCTATAAACGGAAGCAATAGAAGAGATTCTTTTGCTTTACTTTTATTTATTTATTTATTTTTTTTGCTGGGGCTGTATACACGACCATTTCGCATGCAAAGTGGTGCGCAGATCCATAATGTTCTCTTTCTCTCATTGTAAAGCTCGAACAGGCAGGCATTGCTTGTATTCAATACATTTCCTGGCTATATTCATTTCTTGTTTTCCAAATCAAATTTAATCTGATGGATCCATTGAACAAGCTTTCTTTCTTCTACATATTCAGAGTTCAATCTTTTGGTCAATGCATGGTAAATACACGTACTCGTCGAACGTGCAAGGCCCAGCAAATGCTACACGCCAGAGGTTGCCTAGAGTAAATAATGATGCTGGAAAACAATTGTTTTTCAAGACAAATGGCATGAAAAGGTCAACGGTAAAAAATCGCGTTTGAGTATTAAATGAGCCCCACCAGAGTAGGCAATCACTGATTGCTTTTATGCTATGGGGGTTTGCTCATTTTATCAACGATTGCCTCTGGGCATCTCATGAATTTCAATATTACTTTACATTGGAACTTAAACGTGTAGACATTAGTCACGTAACAGATTCATTGTAAATTGTTTTAAATTTATCATTTTTCGTAATGGAAATTGGAACAATTGAACGATATGTTGGAGCAGTTGACTTGTCTAACATATTTGTTTGTGCAGTCTGGTAACACGGTAAACCAGTTCAGTTAGTGGTCATTGAATATACACTAAACTTTAGATTCCCTATTATAATGTAACTGTATGGATTTTCCTTGTATTGTAATAAGGCTGCACCAACAGCGGTCCTAGCTACAAGTATATTGTGTGAAAGTACAATTCTGGAGATCTGGATTCGAAACTTGATTTAGGTACTTTGCCCCTGTTTCTTCGATTGCCACAAAGTATCAGTGGCAATATACCTACATGTCTCACATTCCGTTTTTGCACTGTACATTGAATGTTTTTATTATAAGCTTTCATTAAGTGTGATGCAGGCCCACTAAAATATGGGTAATTCTTTTTATGTTTGACCAATTATAACGTATATTTCAAACTTTTATAATGTTGATTTCCAGCAAAGAAAAATCACAGGAAATTTTGTAGGCTGGGTGTTTGTTGCCTGATCACAATATTAGACTGTATTTGCTTGTTAGCGAAAACGCTTTTTTATGCAAGGTAGGGATAAAATATTCATTGATTATTTATGCTCTAGGCAGTTTTTCCATTTGAAACTGCTCTTGCATTTAGCACATTCATCTCGTACCTTATTGATTGGTTTATTGCACTGACATATAGCAACGAGGTCAGCAACAAACAACCTTTCTATGATTTTTACTGTTTGTCGATGAAAATATCGCAAATTGATAGTTTTCGGCGAATCGGGAAGATTCACGTTATCGTTTTTATTGATCCGAATAGGGGGAGGTCGATGTTATTAATTTCAACACAACGTGTCCAAATATTTCCCATTTTGCCGTAAAGCAGGATCAGATAACTGCATTGCCTTAATAATAAGATCAGTTTTTATTGAAGTTCCTGCTAAGAGTTGTAAAACCCACATCAAAGAATTTGGAGGGGATTTTAAGTGAGCTGAAATTATATAATTTAACACCGAGTTGAGTCCGGCGAGGTTTCTACGTATGATTTTCAGCGAAATAGGGCTGGAAAGTGAAAAAAAAACGAGGATGAGATTACTTTGTATAATAGTTATATTATACTTTATAGTTTACCCCACAATCATCCCCTGGAGGTCTGCGGCTAGGGGTACACAGATATATTGCCGAGCTCGAATTATTAGTCGAGGAACCCTGCTTGGTACTAAAATCTTAAGTTAAACCTTGTCATAAAATTGATCCCATTTTGAGTATCGGATTCCTATCCAACACGTTAGAAATTTTTGAAGATACCTAGACTTAACATTGCGTTTCGTTCTGGTTATTAATATTAATATCTACTGGTATACTATTTTAATTTTTTAAAAGTGAGAGCCGGTATGAAATACATCATCGAGCTGAGATTCTGAGAACTTTTGAAATTTCAAAACAAATGTTAAGCACTTAGTACATTTTCTAAAAGATTTAAGCAGGAAGTAATTTACGTCAAATACGTGTCTACTCAAACCCAAATGTATTATTAATACCGCATACACAATGATAGCTTCAGCTCAAATTATTAATCACAGATCTCTTTTGAATGCAATTATAAATATTCGTTTAGCGTTCAGGAGGTCTTAATGCATTCGAACTGCGCCCTATAATTAACATGCACTATTTTTAAATATAGTGCTAATTATTAATTTCAGCCTGGGTTAATCGATTGTTGACAGTATTGCGTGCATTAGAAAATGCATATCGTGGCGGCAGATTTATTTTTCCTATCCCGTATGTGCACTATTCAAAATACAGCTCAAACTAAAGAAACTTCTAAGTTTTTATACTAATGATCTTAATTATAATCATTATTATAAATTACTATAGAAATACACATTTTTGCGCAGAGTTGTCACTCATGTTCTTATTTGGAAATATAATATTTCTGCACTTTTATGCGTTTAATGATAATGCATTAAGATTTCTTTTCATGTATCTACACACAATGTTTAATATATATGTAATTTTTAAACTAAGAACTAATGGATTCTAACTTAAGTAACACTGCCTAACACGTCAAATTTAATTTTATGTTCGTAATATGGTATCTGTGAAAACAATGCGCATTTTCATTTGCTCACCAGACGAATTCTTAAAGTACTAATATTTTTCTAATTTTATTATTTAAGTAGCCACTTGAAGTGTGGATGTCAGATGACTGTGTAGTTTTATAATTTATCTCGAAAACATTTTAATTTAGCAACCCTGGTGAAAAAACAATATAGATTTCTATTGGTTTCAATAGAAAATTTCAATTGGTTTTATTGGTTTCAATTGCATTCTATGGTCAGAAGCCAATAGAAGTCAATACATGATCCATAGAAAACAATTAAAATCAATAAAGTGTCCAAATAACAATAGTTATTTTCACCTGATAATGGAGATGCGTTTATGCAAAACTGTCCTACTCAAACGATCAGTATATAGTCAGTTAGAACTGCACAGAAAGTAGTTACTTATATTTAGTTACGTAAGCACTTTTTTTTAGTGTACTAAAAGATTTCTGGATATATTTTTCTTATAACATTTTTAGGGAAATGACTGGGTGAACTGATTCCACGTCAGTTTATATCCCTTCACGTGCATATGGAGCCTATTTGCTACATTTATGGCTGTCAATTTTCTTCTTTGCTTTTTTGATGGAAAGTAAACATGTCATCCTGGCATGCATTCACGACCATGTTAAGTACACATGGTAAGTACTTGCATTAGACCTGCCACGAAAACAAATTAGTCATTTAAAAGCAATGCAATTGGCGTTGGGTCGCCTGTTTAAACATATCCCTGCCAAAGGCGATTTCACCTAGGCCTTAATACCTTTTGGTACAAATATACGTTGACTTTCCTTTCAAGAAGGATATAGCAGAAGAAGGGAATAAAAAATAGTACAGAAATGTCAATGACAGAATCCCAAAGAAAGATGGCATTGATTCAAATAGGACTGCCAGCCCTGTCTAAGGCTTGGATCGAGGTTCAGGTGCTCGGTTATCTACACTTGGTTCGCCCCATCGACTTCAAGAGTACTCCATGAATTGCATGAAAATGGCCTCAAAGCTCTCACTTTGCATTCCTGTGCCTTCTTCTCCACTCAGAGGCTAAAGTGACCATCAGACCATCAAAGGCCGAGCCAATAGTCACCACTTCATCGCTCAATTGTTGATATATCACTTAGGAAAGATGCTTTTTCACCAAATTGTTTTGTGTGGAGGATATTGGTGACTGTTGAGCTAGTAATGCGGTTAATGAATAGCTTGTTTCATTATCTCGCCGATTATTTTTGCATAACGTAATGTAGCCATGTATATTTAATTCAATGGTTGTAGACTAGGTTAATAACGTATAGAGAATACGAGGCTTTAGATTATAAGTTAATCGTAAGGCATGAAAAAATTATATTTTCAATTTCTCGCCCTTCTTTAGAACATCTTAACATATTTTTTTTGCAAATTGTTTAGATTTTTGTTTAAAAACTGATCTGATGTTCATGTTTTGTTATATTCTAACGGATAACATAGTACGTTATACAAAAAACTGTCAAATTCCGTTATATTCTTCTGCAATGTTCTAAATCCAGACTTAGTTATTGAAAAGGCTGATATCACGTGACAATAAGCCACTATATAAAATGTACAAAATGTACACTTTATGTAAAATTAATGGATTAAAGGTGAACTGGTGGCTTATGGCTTACTTATGAAATGATGAACTTGACCACCCATACACTGTTTTAATTTTTTCATGATGATAAAATATTGAACTGCACCATCCAAATACAATCTGGACTAGAGATTATAACCAACATTAAGTGAAATCTTTTAATTTTTCATGATGCTAAAATCATATTTGTTCAAGTTGTATATTGAAAGTGGGATTTCTTGTGTATGATAAACCATTTTATTTAAACAACGTGTTGAACATTAGAATCAATGCTACAAGTGATGATATTCATGTTTTAAATATATTACAATTAAAAACATAAGTTTTAAAAACCCCTAATATAAAAAGAATAATTCTGGTATCCGGTAGCAGAACATGCTTGTACATGTAGGCTAACTACACTTGACTAGTTGGCTAGTACAGATTTATCATGAACATTGGAAGGAAAGTGTACAAGCCAATTGTAGGAGACATTATTTCTGTTGCTTTGAACTTTGAAAGGATAATAAATGTTGTTGACTTGATTCTAACATTCATGTTCTAGGAACATATTTGAATTGCAAATTCAAACGAGTTATGTTTGTCAGCAAGGCATCGAAACTGCTTGTGGGATCGTTATTTCTACGCATATACTTTATGGGAATTAAATTTCTGTCATTTAAGCTCTCTACAGTAAAACTTGACCTATATTATAGCTCGTGGGGATTATATCCTAATGTTGCATTACTTATACAGCAGTGGTGCATACGCGACTGTATTGTTAATGCCAACCAAATTGAATTAAATGACGTACGATCAACTTTAATGCCACGTTAACGCCGGTTGTTCATATTCTGCCTTCTCCGAAATTTCTATTTTCAGTTTTGATTTTTTTTCTTCTTATTTTGGAAGTCGATGGATTCGATTTTCTTCCATTTTCCGCATGAATTCATTTTCAGATAAAACACCATTTCTATATCCCATCCGCGTTGGCATCACGAAATGAACAGCGAAATATCAATAAAAAGCAATTTTTGAATAGTTTATATACACTGACGTACATCATCGGCATTATTCACTCGTGAAATAAATATGTAATTGAGTATAATGCAAAATAGGTTAACCTGGCTGTCTTGCTTTGTGTCTGCGAAATTTTGATTATTATTAGACTACATGCTATTGTGCACTTGAATGAGAACAGTAGTGCATGCATGCTTGCGTTTGGGGTCCATATAAGGGTGTGGAAGTATATTGATTAAATTACCATAAAGTTTGAATAATTTAAAAGACGCATAAATTGTGACGGGACCGTACAATTTGATAGTGTAATCCTGCGGGGGAACATCAGCTGTACGCCACTTGGCGGCTGTTTTTTTTTAAAAAAATGCAGTTTTTCTTCCATTATTTATTGCTTAATTAATGACTTGCAATTATACAGATTTGATGATGTATTTGCCGTCTCCATAGACGATTAACTCTTAAGTTTCACATAGTCTTAGTATATATGTGCCATAACATCATGCAGTTGAATGAGAATTGAATTGCACTACAATATGTAAAGTGACTACACGGTATATTACTTTTAGTCTTTAGTCCTAACTTTATAAATCCATGCAACCATTATTTCTCTATTGTATGTCTAAATAATGAGCATATTTAATAATAAAAAGCGGTTTGAATTTTTTATATTTTGCATGCATTGTTTTTTTTTTTTTTTTGTTTTTTTTGTTTTTTTGGTTTTTGCATTGAAACAAACACTAGTATACATTACTTAATACTTTCCGATAGTTACTGTATAATCATTTTTTTCTCTTTTTTCATTATAGGTAAGTGAATTTGTTTCTTGCCATTTGGAAAAATGTAGGAGAGCCATAGGGTGAGTAGTAGAAAACATTTGTGGTTAGCAACCACAAGTACTTAAATATCACAAATGTTTCTAAGGCAGAATCATTATTATTATTTTTTTTTCTTCTCAGTTTAAAAACTTTGTTTTTATTATTTTGGGTTATAAATAATAACGTTGTGTGCAATGTTTTCAGGTATTCTTTTCAATTAATATTGAAAGCCTTTTTCTAAAGCAAACAAAAAATAGAGCAAAAGTCAAATATAAATCAATTTTGATTATTATGAACCTGCCAGGCAACAAATTCTTCTGTACCATAACATGGTATATGTCACGACCTTTGGTATTACAGTGAAATACCACTAGCGTTTTTGGACTTGAGTGAATTGTTACAAATAAAATTGATGGCACACATATGGACCAATTACTGTGCATGCATCGTCACAGTGTAACTCCATCTAATGCTAAATATTTACCACGAGACCAATAGCAAACAAGTACAGTGAGGGAAAGTAGTGAGAAACAAAAGTTTGTGTGAGTGTAGGAGTGACAACCAGACATCTCATTGGCTCAATTTAGAGCCCTTCACTCAAAAGAAGTTACCTTTGTAATCTAATAAAATCTTGGTCTCATTGGATAGCGGTTTCCTCACGTGGATGAGAAGTGATTGGACCATGGGAATCGATCCGAGTGCTTGAAATTTGAGTACCTACTAGAAATTTCTGTGGCTCATAATTATAAACATTAAACATAATTGATTTTCGTGAACTGGTTTTCATTTAATTGTCGTGAATAATTTAAAAGATATTTTAAATGAGTTTCACCAGCTTTTCGAGAAATTGCTCCTATGCCAGTTGCAACTGTGACATTGTCTGGACAACAAGGAATTTAATTGGTTCGCTGCTCCAATAATCTTTGTTAAATGGCGGTTGCAATGAGTTTATGGCAAGCTGAGAAGCTCACAAGTATTTTACTGTTGCAATTTAGGCCTAGTTAGACGAGCTGCAAGTCTACTCTAGCGGCTAAATATTTGCTTATGTTCCCTTTACAAATCTGTGCATCGATTGGTTCTGTTTAAAAAGGCTTTAAATTAATTGTGTAGTTTATTTCAACTATTTAGGATTGCAGATTCTTCGATTTTTCAGGCAAATATTTGTTCACACTTTGCTGGAACTTTTTTCTAATTATTGGTTTCTTGAGTATAGGATCTACGCTAGGTTCCTTTGTGGTTTCACTATACGTGTAGTGCAAGCAGCTCATTGATTTTTGAAAATTGCATCAAGCAAAAGGCAATATTGCCGTATTTTCTATACTTTTGCAATGCACATGTTTCTAATGAGATCTCTCTAATACGCCATTTCTACTGCATTTTCTAAGATCCAATCAGAATAGTTAATAAATCGTAGTTTGGAATGATTTCTGCTACACTGACAAGCTTTACTTGTTGATGAAAGTTTATATACGTTAGATTTCACATATCTAAAATTCCATGGGTTTAATTATTTAAGTTATTGATTGCCTAGTTGTTGCAGGTATGAATATTCTTGCTGCAAGGGCTTTATAGAAAATTCTGTTATTATTGTAAGTTGAATTTATAAAAGTGATTCAATGAGTGCATTAACAGAAATAATAAGAACATTTATATCCCTTTCGAGCTTTACAAAACTTTTGGATGACAAATACTTCTTATTGAATTATATATAGTTTCAAAAGATACGACTTGAAATTTGTTTATGGATGTAAGATAATTATGTTTTAAGAAAATGTTTAAAGGTTCTTTATAATGAACTAGACGGATATAATTAATTTGAAGTATGCGTGGTTGAATTGCGTTCGTATACTCTTTATCAAGAAGGCATCAACATTGAAGTAAACAGAGATTTTCTCTTTATAGAGATAATTATTTTGATGCGCAAGTTCTCTTATTATGCAAGCTTACTTAATAATGCTTTTAGGTTTAATAGGTATTAATTGAATTTTACATGTGCAAACTAAGTGTTCAATTAATATTTGATAAACGTCGAGGTTGCACATTCAAGAGCCATTAGTGTAGGCTGTTGTATACGAGTATTTTTTGACGATGCCTTATTCAAAACGATGTAACAGATCGGTTAAAAAAATGATGAGATGAAAATATCTTTAACTGCATAAAGCTAAGGAGGAATGGCATCCTAATGTAGGTGATGCAATTTCAAGCCTATATGTACTTTTGCTATTTTCGCATACTTATCGATTTTTTTCCTCATGAGGTCCACATTTCTAATGGATTGGAAAATACGAAAATGGGATAATGAAATTTAAGAGAAAAACCAACCGCTAGAAATTTCTTTCAGTGGCCGAAAGCAATAATAGATGAAGAGATAATGACGTTACATGTTTTATCCTTCTCGTTTCTATCACGCTTTCTCGGGCTTATCTTAAGTTATTTATATAATTTTAGAGAGTTGCTTTTAAGTGCTAATTATAAATAGATGAAATTTAAATTGACTGATCAATTACGCGTGCGTTCTAAATGTCATCATATTTATTTCAGGAGTAGTTTACATATGATACCAAGTTTATTTTTCTACCTATATTATATATCATTGCATTATCGCATTCTTTTTTGTTTTCATTTACTGCCAGGTAGCTTATCAAGTTATTTTTTATGAGCACATTATTGTAGTTACCTGCCATGATGTTCAGATCATTATTAAAATGTTATATTGTATTTACAACTAATACTATAACAAACAACTGTATGAATAGTATATCTGATTGCATGTTCACTGTAAGTCATAAAAAAGTGGAACCCCTAAAAAAAATCGTAACTTCTTGAAAAATGCTTCGATTTAAATGAAATTTGGCAATTGCATAGAACAATTGTGTAGGAAAAAAATAAGTTATAAAATGCTCTCCAATGGCCTTTACACAAACCCGGAGTCTAACGCGCCATTATTTGATTGACGAATGGATTATACGCTGGCCGAATTCACTCCAAGTTTTCTTAATTCGTAGTTTCAAGTCTTCGATATTATTAATCTTAGATTTGTAAACCTTTTCCTGGCGAACACACCACATTTTGTGGTCCACCTGATTTAAGTCCGGACTGTTTGGCGGCCAGTGGTTGGGTTCGATGAACTATGGCATTTCCCGTTGCAGCAGTTCAACTGTTTCTCGAGCACGGTGAGCGGACTTATTGAAAAATGAAAAAAATCCGAGATTTGTCGCAAGTCCGAAAAAAGTTTTTTGTTCCTACACTATTGTTCTATGTAAGTGCAAAATTTCATTTAAATCGAAGCATTTTTCACGAAGTTGTGATTTTTTTTATTTGGTTCTACGTTTTTATGACTCACAGTGTATTGTGTGATGTATATGTAATCTATAATAAGTTTGAATATTAGAGAGCTGATTATCCCAAAAAGCAAATAGGCCATAGCTTTTCCTAATCAGTGTTTATATAAAAGACCAAAAAAGCAAGCCAGGGATGTGACAAATTGAATGAGGAAAAGCGACCAAGTCACAATGTAACCCGATTAAATTTGATATATAGCAATGCCAGTTTTTTTTATTATTTTTGCCGATTTATGTGTATTCGTAGCTAATGGCCATGGACGTGGTTGTCCAACGTTATATTTTATTTCATTTTCTGTATGAATATCTACTTAGTATTCCGCCATAAAAGCTTGCTGAAAGTTATGGCGCTAGCAATAGAGAAAAGTGTTACGTGATAGCTTTGTTGTGAATTTTTATTTGCTACAGTTGACCTCTTGGTCGCTAAATCTCGCTGAAAAATGAATAGAAATAGGGTTATTTAGGGAAGGAAAACCTTCTGCTTATTTCTGATAAGAGTAGGCAAACACCGTAACTTTTACGGTTCCCATCAGACTCGTGTTTTCCCGGACCAATTAGCGAGCATTTGTATTAATGGCATGGGCTGGAGTACTGCCATTCACAATATATTACACGTAATGTGCTGCACTATTTTTTCGATATACTGCATGTATATATGTGTTTAATTGCGCATATTCGGATGCGTGCCAATTTTTGTCACTATATGTGCTGACGTTCATTTTTATACTGTTTCGTATTCCCGATCCTTTAATTGCTTTCGGTATAATTGCATGGCGGTCTTTGGTCTTATCAAAGAAATATACTTATTCATCGATTTGTACATTTAAATAATGTATAAGCATTAAATAAAGTACATGATTTTTCGTTTACGAAAACGATATCATCCAATTACAGAAGCGATAAGTTCACTCGTAAATTGTGCTGTATGTGACACACTAATTTTCTTTAAATATAGTTTTGCCATCATGAATTGTTCAAACAATTTGAAACATGGCGTTTTTGATAACTGGTATATAAACTTGTGTAGTTCATACCAAGAAGGATTCGTACATGTATGTGTACTTTCGAACACAAATATTCTCACTGAATTAACGTCGGGTTTTTTTTTTTTTTTTTTTTTTTTTTGTTGTTCTCTTTAAAAGTTTACAAGTTGCGCAAATTGCACAATCCTAACGAGAATTCTGCCACGTCGATTTGCTTGTGCTTAAATTTCCAATTATTTCTAGTTGCTCTCACCATCATTAAATATTTGTGAACCAGGAACTTGTTTGTTAATCGCACACACTTATAGGGTTGCAAGTTGAAAACAGAAATTGTTAAAGATTTGTGTTCTGATAACAGACTATTAATGAGCTTGGATGTGACTTGTATACGAATGTTGTCAGTAGTTGAAAAAATTATAAAATCGAAACAAGTTTTACCTTTAAACTTTAGACTTATAACCTAGATTTGGGAATCATTTGGAGAAAAATTGTTACATGGCTTAAAATATTAGCTGTTGTAAAACACATAGAAGACGAAAAACAAGCCAGATAACTTGTGTGAAATGTGGATACTTTGGTACAAGGTGGGGTTAACTTTGGACTTGTCGCCGTTAACTTTTTAAGGTATATATGGACATATATTGAATATACTACTATGGCATGTTTGTCCCCATTTCCTTTCTTTCACTGGGGAAATGACTTGAAAACGTCCTGGTACATAGTTACCATACATGATGGGATAATTTGGGTTAATTTTGATGGGAATATCCCTGCACCTGTTAATCAGAGAGTAAAAAAGGATGTCATATTCGAAATGTGGGTGGTTGTTTCTCAGAATTTCAGAATTTAAAAAACCCAACAAAATCTGGCCTAAAGTATCATTTCACGGAATATAATTTTAAACTTTCACTAATGGTTCATTTTAGTTCATACATACACTTATTATGGTAATATATTTCAGTTTATGCAATAATTGTTCTGATATGCTAAGTTTCAATTTCAAATACTGAAATTGATATAAAAAAAGATAGAAAACGCGATAAAACAGGGTCATGGGGTATATCCAATGTTTAAGAATGAGATATTCGAAAGGAAATTGAATCCGGTATCCCTAGGACGACCTTTATGATATTGAACATCTGCATAATGCGATTGTAGGTAGAATTTTTCGGCCGCCAGTAATGAACTAAAAGGAACCCCTTTCACCATTTCCGAAATTCATGTATCATAGGCACGGTAACTCGTATCTGATATGGCATTCGTGTACACATCTGCCGTACCTGGCTTTTCTTATCCATTTTTTCCAATTCTAAATCTATTCCCTTTCATTATGTGTTATGTGCTGCGTGCGCGTTTTGCGTGTTTATATATACCGAAGATCAGTTTTATCGCACGATGGTTTCTACGAGCCACTGTTTCATGCCACGAAAAAATGAATAACGGAATGCCAAAAAGGAAAGATGGTTGGGGGGAGGAAGAAAAAAAAAATTCATGATGATATAAGCTTTTTTTCAGGAAGTTATGGGGGCTACTCGGTCAGAATAAAAATGTGTAGACAGGTAAAAGAATTGATAGACGAGATATATAGGTTTCACATATGAAATATAAAAACGGTGGGCGACCGCAGAATCGCGAGCTTCCAATGATTTTTCGTCGTCGTACGAATTCTAATAATGCGCAACTGCAATGCTTTTGATGAAATCTTCACTATTCAATCTTCTTTTCTTACTTTTCTCCCCCCACTTAGACTGCAATCTCCTTTTCTGAGCCAGGAGAACGTGCAGGGGCTGCTGTAAAATAGCCCGCTTGGATTGACCAAATTATACGCCTAGAAGTCCCTCGACTCCAGACATCTTTCACGGTGATAACCAGAGATGAAAAGCACCAGGGGAATAAACCGTCGAATTTTCATCCGATATAGATCTCGTCCCAGCTTGGAGTCAGCTGGTGTGTTGCTTTTTTGCCTCTTTTATACTGCATCGCACATCATGCAAATGACAGCTTAATTGCAGCGATGAATTTCAAAGCATTTCACCAACGTTACCCCTTACATTGTCAGGCCTTGATGATGGCCTGCTTTGATCGCTGTACTGTCTTCGAGAATACTTGGAACTTTGGGAAATCGTGACTTAGTTTTTTTTTAAGAACGCTATTTCAGTTAGTCCCTGTGTTTAATCATTACTGCCAAAATCCAACTTTTTTATTTGTTAATTACAATAAACTACTCACTTGATACTGACTATAAGAATAGTTATGCTCAGTGTAATTAGTGTAAAGGTGCATGGGGAGATGGCGAATTTGAAGTGTAATGGATTGATGAAATATCAAGTACATCAAATACATTTGCCTGGAAATATCAGGAGAATGTCAATTCGGATAATTGGAATAGCTGATAATTAACTGAAGCATTTTTCTTTGGACTCTGAAATGTTCAACGAGGTTATGCATAGATTGTATAAACTATTCTACACAAAGCATTTAATGTAAATTCAACTACATTTACATGTATTGCTTTATGGAGCTACAAGATTGATAATAATATTGAAAAATTGACGTCTGGAAGTTATGATGGATATTATTTTAAAATTTTTTTTAACAAAATTGTCCACCTGGGTAAAACCACATCTACAAAGCTGTATATATGGATTAATCTCTTGCAATTACTGTTAATTTATTGGGATGAATGCACGCTTATTTACCATTAAGGCTAGTTGGTTAGCTCTTTAAACTTACGGTAAACACCGAAAAAGTAAAGTACCCTCTACTGCACCGGTTCCAAGTACAGAAAATATCTTAAATAGTTTCAGTACTTGCAATCAACAGTGCACTTCAGTTAAGGGTTATAAAGACCTTCGTACTGGTCTTTAACTTAAGGACAAACGCAAAGGAAAAAAGTAATTTCAACACTCATCTTTTTAAAACCACAACATGCAGTTGCCAACATTGTCACAACATTTTTATTTTTTTAGAATTTTTAGCGCAAGAAATTCCAGCATAAACTGGCATTTCACAAGAATTTCAAGCATAATTCCGGATTTCCAGGACTATATTAGACATCCTCTGTTATGCTATAAGAAACAGCACGTTTCAGTGACATCTTATACATTTTGCATCTCTTAGATTAAAATTGTATAGTATACAACACCGCACTATCAAAGACGCAATTACAGGGTTGTAAAGGGTTATCCACCTACTGCATTTCTTCTCGCGTTGAATCTATTGGTTGTTTTTTTGTCTTCTTCGCCATTTTTTAATTTTCTTTTCGATTTGCTCGTGCTTTCTTTTCGTTCGTGATAGTCGATTTCAGAGCACGGTGACAGAATTGGAAGAGAAGCAGCCGGTGTGCTGCAAACAGATCAAAGCGATTAAGGTGAAATCATTATCAGTGACATTGCTCTGCGCATGCTCAATTTACCTCGGTTTGATCTTCCAATATTATAGCTCACTTTTCTTTATCCACGGGATTAATGCAGCAGAAAGGGAGGGAGGGTGCACACGGTCGCGTACAGAATATAGCCTCAATCTTTTTTTTCTTTCTTTTTTTTTGTCGGGCACACTATATTATTTTAATATTTTTATCACATGTAATTTGTTAATGGGTGGGCGTGTCTGGCAATCCCTGCTTTCATTTTACCTGTTTTAGGAAAAAAGGAAAAGGCGGCCGCGGTGTACTCTTCATGCGAAACCCGAGTAACCCGAGCGTGCAATTTTGACTTTTCACCCCCCAAAACACACAACAAAGTGGTTGTCATGGCTGCGAAATATTTTTCATTTGCAATTATTTGCCCCCGTGTTGGCAGATTGGAAATTGCTGGCTTAGACAACATGTGCGTCGGAAGGTTAATCACGGCTGCTTCTTTGGGGGTATGTCCAGCTCAAGTCATATATGGACGGAACATGGAATCCATATATGTAGGAGGGAAACGAAAGTAGGATTTTCCTGTAATTGGTCTGGGGAAGTGACTTGATTGCATTTCATCCGTTAATCTGACAGATGTGTCCATTTTATGCTTATGTATCCAGTGAATCAAATGCTAAACTAATCGTGGTAATAATCAAAATATAAGTTGCTAATGTTCTGCCAATGTGGAATTAACCAAAATGAGAAGTAATATATGTTCTTTCAACCAAGACATTGAAACGAAAAACGTATATTGTAGAGGAACTAATCTCGTCATCAATGTCGTCTTCTTTTTTTTACTTTCAAGCAAGAAGCGTTAATTGATAGATGATTCTCTGTATTTCAAACTTAGTAATTCCCAAAAAAAAAAAAAAAAAAATGTGGCTATGCTTAGAGAAGGTTGAGAAGGATCTGCTCATCAATTAAGCGCACATTGAGCAGTTAATGAGAAGTAAATATTTGCTTGTCTGCACCGTGAGGCACTAATTCTCTCAATTAAGGACTTTAGGGGTCGTCCATAAAATAGACAAGAAGATGGTTTTGGCGAGTCTTTCTCCCCCGTTAGTCTAATATCGATTTTAACTAGTAAATATCTACGTAGGTTTATTTTATCATTTATACCGTCCATAAAATAGGACACCACTTTTAAACAAACATTAAATTAAGGTTATTAAATGAGAGAATGTTTTGAGGGCAAATGAATATTTTATAAGATATGTATAACAAGGTTGTCGTGCTACGTTGGGAATTGCCAGCATTGCAAATCCCAATTCTGTTTATAAACTGCATTCACCTGTGATACAATTATTTGTTTTGCATTGAATATTTTGGATATTTCGTCAGATTTTCCTCAGATAATTTTGTCGTGTTGTTATAATCTAGTTAAACAAATACAAGTGCCATCAGCATTGTATCCGTTATCATCATCATCATCATCATCGTTATCGTCATCATCATCATCATCATCATCAACATCATCATCATCATCATCATCATCAGGGGCATCATCAGCAGCAGCTTCTGGTGTTCACTGAATGAAAATAGCAACCTTCTCTTCTTCTGGTTCTTCTCCTTCGTTGAACATTCTTATGGTATCATAGCAATGGAGTTGTTTAGGCATTGTCGCTACGTATTCCTCACATTCGCACTGTCAACGACAATATTTTGATATGTGCGAGTTGATTCGCAGCTATAAAAACTGCAACGAAATAGCGAAAAGCATCGGATGCTAGTAAAATGAGCGTAAAATAAACAATATGTTTCGATAACAAACACCAATATTCCGTAGGGATTTTTGTCATACATTAGGTTACAGCCCCATTTATATACTGTGACGCAGGTTCTAGAACTTATCCCATAAATAATATATAATCTACGCGCAAAATTTATGTTGCATGCAACATACGTTTTTCCCTCGAGTCCCGACAATGAATATGCATTTTATTGTCTCGGGATTTGCTATTTCTGTTGTAGTGTGCCTGTCCTGTTTATTGTTTTTCAGTTTTGCTATTTTTAAGCAATACATTCGTTAACATTTTCTTGCGGATTCACGCCTCCTCAAGCAAACATGTGCAAACAACCACGTTGAAAATGTACTTATACTATTTCAGAAAGGAAATGTATTTTTGTAATATGCTGGCGTCAATAAACTTCAAATTCCTAAATATGAAAAAAATCACTGGCTTCTCTTTTAATGTTTCACATAAATCTATAAGACGCTTTTTTGATTTACTGATGTAGGCGTATACTCATTGTGCAGGTATAATTTCATGATTGAAAGACTGCACATGTTGTTGTAACATATGGACTGGTGACAACCAGTGAAGTTTAAAACAACTCCTTGCAGAATCAATTTTAGGCGCATTAATTTTGAACAACAACGTTGCATGCTATGTATGACCCAGACACATAATGAAGAAGAAAAAAAAGCATTTGGGAGAGCAAAAATGGCACGAATCAGACATCTGGATCGTGGGTGGCAGGTCCATTTACAAATGAATGGCATATTGGATATCCATGATTGTGGTTGTCATGGGTGGATAGGAGACTAGGTGTGGTACAAGACGTGATTGGAAATGCCCGCAGTCCAATAAAGCTCCAACACAATAACTTTAACACAAAAGGTGAATCTGAATGGATATTTTCTTGGCGATAAAATATTCATGGAGGTATTAAATTGGATTGTGTCGAGGTTAATAACATGCCATTTTATCCTTTATTGTAACTGCTGTTGTTGTGGACATCAAATAATGGGAATTTCTATAAAGACCATGGATTGCACGTGCAGTAGCAATGTAAAGTAGTTTTCAGTGTTTCACTTTGGCACATGCATTTTGAAATCATATTTTCAATTAATTAATTAACGTTAATTAAAAGACGTATAATCAGATATGCGAGAAAACTAATTTGGGTATTTTTGCATTTTTAGAAGGCGGCATAAAGATGATGTGCGTCTTAAACTCTTAAAATGATCTTTTTTGTATTTCTCTGCTCAATATTTGTCTATTTCCCTCATTGGCAAAACATGTATGATGTGTCCAACTTCTACATATGTATTTCAAAGTTGGATTGTCCATTATATCAGCAGCTCATTGATTAAGACACGCACCCTGTATATTCAGTTTTCATCTTGGTATCAGCATTTTCCAGACATGTAGGTGGAGATTTTGTTAACCTTGCACAACTTGGCATAATCACAACCGTTTTGAGGCTTCAGTGCTATTTAAGTGGAATTCCAATTGAGGAAAATCTATCAGTTTGGCATGACTTTTCCACAAGTGCTGTCAGATGTCCCGCTGGGGACCTCTCCTCGTTCAAAATAGACCTGTCACGGTGAAATGGAAGGACGCATTTTTCTTCCATATGTGACACGCTGCAGTGCCATTTATTTAGTTTGTTTGCCACCATCGACCACACCCCTTTCGGGATACCTGGCTTCTCATTCTGGACTAAGCTAAACAATACATCTTTATTCAATTCAAAATCGTTAGTAAATATTACTCTCGATACATTTGCCCTTGCCTGCATCCTTGCTGCTTGTAGAGCCTAATGCATTAAGCCCAACCACCCCCTACATCCTCTTCCTTTTCCTCCATGCTGGGACATCCAACTGCATTCTGCAAAGGATATGCTCAAGGCACGCAATTCCATGGTCGATATCCATAGGCAAGCTGCAAGTTGCATGCAATGCATTGTTGTTGGCAATATTGACCCTAGATGAAACATGTCTGACTCAGCGTTGCCTAAATCCTGGCTGTCAACATACACGCTCAGTTGGTGTAAATCGAGTCTATTTTGTATTCTTTTCAATTATCCTTGGTGCCGCCACTTGCATTTTAATCCTTACTATGATCAGTTGCAATAAAATGTCACCTTTCTCTGGTTTAATTTCCTAAAAACCGCAGTAATGGGAACCATGCAGCGTATTTTAAGGTGTCTCCATCGGTTTTGTTGTTGTTGTTGTACATTATCAATTATTTGTTAGGAAAACCTGAAGTTTTTTTGGTAGTACACACTTTGGTAAAGTCACTATAATAATTATTAATCACTTTATAAATGTACAATTCGTAAAAAACAAACATTCAAAATTCAAATCCGTAAAGCTTTTGTCTATAAATAGAAATTGCCACTTCTTTTTGTGAGAGTAAACTAGACAAAGACTTTGTGTCAATACCGTTGGAAGTGAGAAAGCACGCAAATATTAAACATTTCATGTTTTTTGCTTACATGGAGGAGGATGCTTCTTTCTTTCTGTCTTATATGCTTTTTATCCAACTTCATTCAAATCGCATCTAATGATGTTTTCTGCTAGAAATGAATCATTTCATATTTTTAGTAACTCCATTATTTGCTTAAAAAATTAGCTGGCATGTTTTTGTAACGGTGTACCCCCCATGAGTTATAGTGGTGAGCGAATTTCACGTATGGCAATAATACATAGATAAATATGTTAAACCATAAATTTGCAGCTGTCTTGTTGTATGGACTACCTATATACACATTCCTTTTTAGGTACTATACATTGGAATTATACCAATTGCTGAATAGTCGACAATGAAACCTTAGCACATCATTATTTTCAACATTCTCATGATATTTAAATTGACATCAATTTTATTAACAGGTTATTTTGTTTGTTTGTTTGTACGAGTTATGGTTATAAAGTGTGGACCTTATTCAGTGGTGGACTGGCTAGGGTATTGTCCTAGATGAAGATTAGACAATATATGTTAAAAACATTAATGACTCTTTAGTAGGTAAAATAGCTTTTAAATTTACATTTATTTTGCAAAATAATTGTACCGTCTTTCCACTAGTATTTTTTATTGTTGTAAATTTGCTTTATCGCTTAAAAAAATTAAACGATGGACTTATACGATAGTTGCAAGTGGGACCTCTTCGTATGCTGGCAGCCAGTATTTTTAGATTCAGTCCCCTACTGACCCTATTGTGTTTCTTCAATACTAAGTTGTCAGTTCAAATTGCTGCTGCTGTTTGTAAGCTTCGCACCAAACAGAAACTACTTTCCAATTTCCACTAACCTTTATGTTTTGGAAATTGTTTCACCTGTATAAAGCATTGTGCAGTGTTGTATAAAGCACTTACTTCACTTATTTTATTCATTATTATTTATTTATTTTTCTTCCGGTCAATTTTTTTTTTGTGAAATTATTTTATCGTGGCAAATTGAGAAATATAATATAATAAAAGATCCAATACTGGAAAATTGGCCCCATGATTGCACGAATTAAACGCTGCGGCATCGTTTTTCAATACGGCAAGTGAAGAATCGGGAGTTGTGTGCATGATGGGTCTTGTCATTGGTGCGCATGAGCAATCCATTGAGCAGTTGCCATTATTCCACGCATGGAATCCATCGATTGCTTTTTTCTCCCCATTTTTATTTGTCCTGAGCTTTTTTTTTTGTTTGGCCTCTCTTTGGTAATTTGGGCTTTTTTAATCTCGAGTTTCTTCTCGTCACTTGACTGCTTTGCAGTGGGTGCATAAGGAGGTTTCGCAAATTGGCTCCCTGCAAAGGAGCAAGGTCTCTTTTTACCCAAACTCAATTCATTTCTCATTGTGACTAGGTTGTTTTTTGTTTCCTACGGTCCGATTCTTCTTTCTTTTTTGGTCTTGTATTATTAGGGCATTTGCGGCTTCTTTTATGCTTTTTTTCGCATCCTAAATTTGTGCTCAAATGAGAAGGGCAGAAAGTCGTGCTTTTTCCGATCTCAAACTCTGATTGATGAAGACGGGAAGGAGATAAGGATGGAAAAATTGCTTAAAAAACACAACCCATGGCTTGGGAGATGAGGGTTCTACTAGCGATTTCTTGGAGAAAGGGATGCTAGGCGCGTACAGTCGAACCACCTCCCAATGTTGGGTCTACAATGGACTAATGAAAAATGGCCACCGTGTTTCGAACCTTGGATAAAATATATCATTGACCAGTTTCTGCATGCATGAGCACACGTTTCGATGCACTCAATACCGATGGCTAATACTAACTGTTCATGGAAGCCAAGGCAACCACGTAATTAAAACTGTTGATTCTGTGAATACTGGCCAAATAGAATAATTTGTTCCAAAAGCCTTGGGGGGCATCTCACATGTACTAACCTTGTGAAATAAGCATGTGGTTCACAGTAAATGCTATTTTGGTGAATTGGTTGATGTGTTTGTGGGTGCTGTTGGGGATTAACTGCTATTTCGCTAATGTCATTTCTGGAAGTTGTCTTTGTGAATGTGGATTGCGACCATCCTATGGGGGTGCCCAAAAACGGAGGGTTGCCTGTGAAATAGAAAAAAGTCATGATGGATTATGCGAAGTAGGCAAAGTCTGGATGCCGAAATTCATCAGAAGCTTTGTGGGCTCCCTCTTCTGCACTAGGCCTATCTTCACCATTATCCTTGGTTCTAGATGACCCTTCTCACCATTTTTTCTCCCAGAAATCACTGAGAAGTGAATCAAGAATTTCACGGTCTATTGAAGGGAGAAGTTATAGACGAACATTCCACTTGAATTAAATGTTGGATAGAGTCGTTTTCTCCCCTACTAAAGACCATTTGCGATCCCATTTCGATTGGGAGTTAAATGAGCTAAGTGCGGCCATGCCAATTCATGGTGAAATCCAACACGATGTATCCGGTGTTTTCAAAGAACCCTTCCTGATTCTGAAGTAAATACTTCGGTGGTGGACCTTGCTAATGATGGATGGACTTTTTGTGGTATTAACAAAATAAATGTCCCCGTGACAGCGCGTTTAACAATCAATTTAGACTGTGTTATCTCAGTTCACTACAGCATGACGTGTCATTACCAATGCAGCACTGGCAAATTTGGTTTGCAAATCACAACAGTTTGTTTGTAGACTTCAAACAATTATAGTGATTAAAAAACGATTAAAGTGTGGGCATGCTGTCAAAAAACTAAAATTTAGTTTGGGATGGTTATGTTATAAAAGTAAATTGAGGACAAGTTGGTTCAGATTTATTCAGTTTTATTAGTTACAGTCAGCACTGATTGGCACAAACAGTATAGGGTCATATAGAAGGAATCAATACAGAAAAAGTTCTTTGGAATTTTTCAATGAGCATAACAGAACATCATGAGTTCCAAAATAACATTGCATTCAACTCTGTATGCGCGTGGTAAATCTGAAAGCCATTTGCAAAACACAAAAATCTGCACGTTGTGTTTAATGGGTAGTTAAAAAAGTAATATCAAAACAAAGTGCTTTTTGATGAAGTGATCTTCTAAGCTAAAGTGAAGTTGAAATACAGCATAAAACATTCTTTTATATTTAAATCAGAATTACATTACAGCACTTAACATTTCAGGTCACCCTATAAGTTCACCTCAGCTTAGGACTTGCAGTCTTTATTTATAAATTTATCATACTGAATATTTGAAAAAGCTTGAAAAAACCAACGGTTTCGTGTGTTTACGATTATGTTATTTTTTATTATTCCATTGTTAGTCATTTTTTTTTCTGCATGGGTCAAAAGATCATTGATGCTTGATGCCTAATGCCTAATTCCCAAAACCCCGAACCCAGAATATTGATCTGCACCTGCATGATCATTGTATCGAAAATGTACCCTTAAAAGGAAGATTATAGCTTAGGAGAGCCTTTTTTTTGTGCAAATGGCACACCATGCAGTAATCTATCCACAATGCCTGCAAAAATAAGCAGTCATCGCATTCATTGCGATTATTAGTTCAAACTTGAAGAAGTACATATAGGAATATTTCTTGTAAGTCAGCAGTAAGTTATTGTATTGATATTCAATTTCATTTAGAACGAGTGGGGTTTATTGCTACGCTATATGTAAAGTTAATTTGGCTTGGCAACGTACAACAGTATGCTTCTAGACAATGCGAGGGAAGTATATATGTTTACACTTTATATTCCCGGAAATCCGGAACCTTTCTGGAATGGCTGCAACATAAGATGCATTTTAAGGGCGACGCGCATTTTATGGATTAGGTTTTCGTTTTGTGGCATAACCAATATAAGCTTAGGTGTATATGCCATTCGACTCGTGTTTTCGTCCCCACAAATAATCCATAGCGAGTTTTCATTATTGCTTCGCATATCAAATCAGCCATTATTTGTCGAAGGAAATTAAAAGTATATAAACGCACTTAGCACACAATGTTCGCCGAGTAAAGGTAATCTAATATTGGGACCGTGTACTGGCATAGTGGCACGCTTTTACAATTGTTCATGAAGCGCTTTTATGGCACCAAATTAAAGGCTTTTCTTTCAGCTCCAAGATATTTCTTTAGTTCGCATGAGTTAAGTTTCCAATTTTGGTAAGTCATCGCCCTCTGGAAATTCACAACAATACACGACGCAAAGGCAAAGGCAGAAATTAGAATTGCAGGTACAATGATAGCTTCGGCAACGTAATTAGTTGAACACAAATCATGTGCGTAAACTTTATATATATATCGATTATTTGGTGCTAGCATGTATACAGATATTTTCAAAGTCTGTATTTGAATGCTCTTGGTGAGTGGAGATTTCAGCCTTGTCAGAAAAACGTGTTGGAAATAGTGAAAGTCTGGTCAACTCGAATTTGAAGGCTTGTGAAATACGGCATCTAAAGTCAAAGCTTTTCCAGCTGTGAACTTCAATTTCATTTTGGCAACTGAAAATAAGCGACCATTTGATCCAACCATTTTTTTACATTGCTCTGTAGTTGCAAAGCCGAAGAACAATTGTGTACCATACATGTACATCCCATGATCGATGCATCATTTACAAACTGTCGATAAAGATAACACTAAAATGATGAATGGTTTATCGAAATGGTATTATTGGGTCGATTATAGGCACCCTAGACTCATCTTAATATGGCATTGGAAAGGCAGAAACATGTTTTGCTTCTTTAGAACTTAGGACCTTTCGTCTTAAAATGCAAAAGTGAATGGAATGAACATTTGGAAATATTCAAAGCAGGTCTTTTTTTTACTATACTGCACAGAATAGTAAAACAATTCGGAGCAGATTAACATAAATTTCTGTTTGCTTGTTTGCTGTTACAATTGTTGGTTACAATTTCTTAAAGTACAATTTTCATGGGTGTAATCCTTGCTTTCCTTATCAAGACACTCCTGGTACTCCTTTCTGTTTGCAGAAATTCATGCAAAACATGAAAATGGAATGCTGTAGTGCATGAAATGAGTAAAGTTTTGATGCATTCTAAAAAAATCACTGCAATAACGTGCACTTATGATAATTTTATATGAAATTTTATAAATCTCTGAACTTTATGAAATTCGTCATCGTTGTATATTTGTGTCTTATAGGAATACACACTCCAATTTTAGTGCGTAACCATTTCCCCTGGGGATTTTGTATGTATATTATTTGTATGCTCTTTTCACTATCATCTATTTTTGCTGCTGAAATAACAACATCCTGTGTACGCCATCGATATACTTTTGTTGGTTGGTCCCAGGAGATCGGCTTCCTTCCTATTCAATCCATTTCATCTAGCCCATATTTTGATAGTGAATGGCTTATTCGCGGTCGTTGTGCCGTTAACTTGATCATTTGCTGACTAATTTACTCCAGATAAAACAACTTGCCATCACTTTTCTTATATGTCGATAGTACCTTTCATCCCCCATCAATGTCGTAGTCGGTTTCGCGGAAGGATTAAGAAAGTACATAACACCTTTTTCCTTTCTCGCCTTATGTCTTCTCCTGTTTCTACAAGAGGTCTCTTAAACGACAATCTCTGAGATTAGTGCGGCATTTACTGGTTTTGCTGTTGTTTTTGTTGTTGTTTCAAAATCTCATCTCCAGTAACATCGTTTAGGTTTAATGGTTAACTCCTGCATAGCAATTAGTTTTAGGGTATAGCAGTCGACTGATGCCTTAATAGTGCACTTAGTTATGCCTTAACGAAGGTTTTACGTAAATGCTTTTCCAGTATTTTATTTACAGGATATCCATGTCATTAGTACTGTTAGTAATGCCAACTGTGGAAAATTCTTTGTTGATATTTTAATTTAAAAGAAATAAATAGGATTTTATTTTACATGCGTTATACATACCTGGAAAGCAAAATAATAACATAATTTATAATCATTTCCAAGTTTTATAATTGAATTTTTGATTATTTCGACCTTTGTATTTACAATGAGAGGCATTTAAAGTTACATATCTTTACATAAGAAAACAAAGTATTTGATTAAGAAATGTTTCAGACAAACGTTGTTTGCTTTGAGGGAGAAAGAGAGAATCATTATTTATTTTTCGAAAGCAAACAACGTTTGTCTGAAGAATTTTTTTAATCAAATGCCTTGTTTTCTCATATTTAAACATTAAATCCCTCATCGTGCTTACACTGCAAAAACAAATGTCTTAATTTAAGACTTACTTGTAGACGAAATCAAGACTTGCAGTCATGCCACTAGAAAGTTCTAAAAACAGTTTTAATTATTTTAATTAATGATATTGTTTTGGAACTGGTATTAATTACGGATCATCAATTGATTAATTTTCTAGGGATTAATATTTACATATGCTGACAGTTGTTATTCTATATCTCAATCACATTTATAAATTACATTATTCCAAATTATTTTTTGAGTTGAAATTTGCTCAGAAAGCAACAGAACCAGAAACAAGAACACGATTGTCTGAGCCTATTTGCATATTAGTTTTTTTTAACAGTGGTTTTTGAAAAATAACGACGTTTCTCCATCTTCAGATAATTTAACTGCGTGCGTGTTTTGTGTATGAGTTTCATAAAACGATGTGCATTTTAGAGGCACCATTATGAACCAAGAAGCCAGTGAATTTATTTTGCATTTGCATCAAAGCTAGACCCGCCGGGTATCTTATCGATTAAATCATTTAGGGGCCTGGGGTGCAATGCTAATACTTTCTGGGCATGTAATCAGCATTCATGGAATCAACAAAAAAAAAATGTTTCATATCTGCCTAAAGCGTTGCGTGTGAATCCATTTTCAACGATTTTTTTGTTTTTAATTCCTATTTTGCTATTTAATGCGGTGTTCTGCCTCTGTGCAGTTAGGCCTACAAACGTCTCTCTTCATTAAATAATAGGAAGCGAAAGAGCACGTCAAGGCAATTTTGGTCGTTTGTTGCCATATCAAAATCGCATTTTGAATTGAAAATCGAAAGATTGCGACCCAAAACACACCTTAAAGATGGGGGAAAAGCACAACAAAAGCAAACATCGAGTTGTTGTTCGTGCTTGGATCCTTCTAAAGTATTGACTAAATAAGTAACATTCATTATATCTTTTATAGCCGAATATATATATGCAAGAAAGTTCATCGAATTGCAGTTTATGCGAACAATGAATCATATTTTATTGCTTTTAATTTCATCAAAAATACTATATGGGCATGCGTGTAGGTTGCGTTATATATACATTATGGGCTTCAGTATATGGAAATGTAAGGTGTCGTGAATACGCATTCTAAGTGAGATTATATATAAAAAAGAGCATAAAACGCATCAACCACTCTTATACTAAACAAACAAAGATTAAGGGTGTAGCGATGGATTTTCTCTGCTGGATCATGATAATTTGAAAGGCAAGTTTCATTTAAATGGGATTTTGTGATGTTTGGCAATGGGAATTACCTTTTTGTCAGGTCGCGATGGATATAATGTATCTCATTTTTGGAGAATATATATATGAAGAATGCACATTCTGAGTGTGCTTCAGTTCCATTAAATATACATCAAGCAACAGCATCTTGCGGTTACTATGCACACATGCATATTTGCACAAAATTGGAATTTTTCTAGCTTCCAAAGAATACGTGGTAGACATACCAAACAAACGTTGTTGCATTCGTTTGCAATTTTTAAATATGTTGGCGCTCGTAATGCTATTTGTGGTTTAAGGAAATGGCTGATAGGCGAGCTGGGTTTCTAAATATTCCATTAATTAATTGTATACTTTTTATAATGTCGTTGTGAATATCGAGTATGACCGCTGTCTGATTACATCTTACGCTAATTCATTGTAAGCTACATAAACTCTGCCGCGGGGGCACTTAAATCTATATAACGTCATTTTATGTTGAAATGTCTAGCTTTGGAATTTTTATCTTGAAACACAGGAAAAAAAAAACCATCCATATTTTTCTGTTATTTCTCTTATGATTTGATAATTGATTTCAAGAGTGAAACGTGGATAAGTTAAGTAGTCTTTTGTGTTGCCTATAATGCAAAGTATGCCTCAGATGCGCAGACGCAATAAGAAATAATGGGAGCCGTGTAAGCCTTAAGTGATTATAAGTAAGCAGATAATTAAATATTCCAGCCGAATTATCTAAATTTGTGCCACATCAGCGGCAGCATTTATTTTTATTGGCATTTACAATTACATTTAGAGCTTTTTGGCACACTCATCCTAGCTTCAGTATTGCTGGCAGGCTCTCGCTTAACATTTACCTCAACATGGGAGACCCGCCTTTTAATGTCTCTTATCCCACTTTCCCCGTTAATATGATCTCTTGGAAGAGCATTTTTCTGTCAATGTCGTCGTAAATATCAATTTAAACACCGTCTGCTGCATCGATAACTTCATCATTTGATCGTTTCCCAAACTTATTTTGGCAGACGTTGTTCATCCAAGAAAAAGTAAAGCTAATCAATCCATTGTTTCATTTTATGTAGGCTGCCTGATGCACCCTGTGGCACTTTCTCTCCATCATTCTGGGAGAGGAGACTTAATGCGTTTTAGTCTTATTTTAACAGAATCCAATTGCTAAAAAGGGGACGCTTCACAACCATTTATTTCAATACTTGGGTGTGACATTTATTCGCTCGTTTCATGCTTTGGCGTTTTATAGATCGAGATTTCCTAAACCAAAAGCAATTCTAAATCAGTTTTCGGTTTTTAATCCCTGAACACCACCAAACGCTCAAGTCAACGATTAAACTTTTGAGGTTTTTCAGAGAGATATTTGTTTGCAATGGCATGTAATTTGTTATTTTCTCTAGCAGAATAACTCGTTATTTGTGTTCCAACGGAGTCTTCACATTTCAGAGTAGGTTTTTTAAATTTTCGATATTTGAAAAAAAAGTATGAAAGTGATGAGTTTATAAAAAAAAAAAATTTCTCACTTTTATGACTATGAAAATAGATCTTGTATGAACAATATGAATATAAAATATCAAAACGTGTAACTTGATTCTGTTTGGAAAACTTTGCTCTATTTAGCAATACCAATTATACGTCTTGATATAATTATATCGGGCCATAAAAGCAGGCAAATTTAATGAGTTATCTCTGTACGGTTTTAACGATATACTTTAAAGTAACTGTTGTTTGAATTTTCAAGGGAGTAGCAGTCACACCTTATCAAATTTCAATTGTAATGTTTAACATTGAAAATTATTTGATATAATTTAAATTACAGTCATTATTTACCATTCCTTTATAACACTTGGTCGTCGTCATTCATTAAAACTATTTATGGTTTAGAAATAATAAAAAAACGCCGCGTTCTGTCATGATATCATGTAAAAATATCTGGTTTTGTAAAATAAATGATAAAAACTTGGTTAATTATTATAGGGGAATATTTTAACGACTTAATTCTGGGAAGAGGGAGGTATGCTTTATTTATATTCACTTTACGATGTTAGTCGTGCAGTTTATGCCGTCGTTTTGTAGGCTTATGGAATCTAAAATACCGGAAAACACTGTGTAAGGAATCGCTCTTATTTAAATTAAACGTCAGGTCGTGCGAATGACATTGTCTAGCATTTTATAACAGCAGGGATAGGAAGCTAATATATAGAGTTGAATTTAAATGAAAAAGGACTAGGGGTACATTAAGCCATCATACTATAAGCCTTCAGACCTTGTATTGATTTGGAATTCAGGATTATATTATTATTATTATTATTATTTTATTGTGGCGATTCTATATAAGATAGCATTGCAGTATAGGACCCCTAACGTCGCTTGCAGCATGCGTGCACTGTAGCACTGTAACATATGTTTATAAGAACTTATTTTCCCCTTTATTTTTTATATTTGGGATATGGATTTGTGAGCTGTAATTGAATTTTAGAGCGTTGCCCCGTCTTTTTATACGAATAGACGCCATAATTTTTAATGAATACATGCACTGATACTGTATCAATATATTTTTATGCGTGACTAAGCAATAACTCAAACCCGATAATGTGTAAAAACAGTTAACTTTCGAATATATAAACTTTTGTAATTATATATATATATGCTAGTTTCATAATGGTGTGCAATTAAATGTTGCATTTTTAAATAATCCGATTTTGCCAAACGAACAGTCAAGCAAAGACACGAAATGGCAATATTGGCTATATTTCAAGTCTCGTAGTGCTTTTGAAACAACTGGAGCTCAAAAAACATAAACGCAGTTTTTGTCCAAATCGATTTTAAAATTCGATTTTCGACATGTTTTGTATTTATTGTGTATTATTTATTTACACTGCCATTTGGTTGAAATACTGATTTCAGGAGGAAAAAAAAGTTGCAACTATATTTTGAAGGGGAATAAACTAAAATAAGTGCACGGCAAAATGCCATATAAGGTTTCAGATTTTTTTGTTTGACTTGGAAGAGAATTAAATTAAACACAAGCAATGGAAAATGATGATGAAGGAGAGGAAAGAAACAATGGAGTAATGCTGAAACAGAGCTGGCAAAAGCACCACAAAGCTTGCACTTTTCTATAATTTCTCTCTTATATGGCTCATATATATTTATCCATTGACATAAATTGAATCAAATCGTGGCCAGAGCGTTCTGACTGGCAGTCAAATTGAATTAGCAACTTCAGCCTGGGTTATTGGCTTATTAAGGAGAGGTTTTTTGTGTGGTTTATAACTGCACATATCCGGGAACTGCTTGCTATCTTCTTTGAAGTCATATCACCGAAATAATGTAATTTGGCTAACTTTAAAACCTCATATATAAAACGCGCTCCACCATACCCTTTTTTTAGAAACCCAAGCATATTGAATTGTATTTAAAGATTTAAACCAAACCATTCTACACTATATCAGCATGTAAAAATAAATCATTACATATGTAGGAATATTCACAAATAGTCTTCTGGGAAATCATAATACAGTCCATAAATACTACTGATTCACGTACTGAATATCCTCATTATTGCCAGTCCAGTGTCATGTGACACTTTCACAACGTTTACTGATGTAAAAGTCATGTGATTTTGTCCGTAATTTTAAATTAATTCCGGAATATGTGTTCGGCGCGCGTGCGCACACTCACATCCGCCGAAATTTGCGTTTCCGGCTCGAGCTTTTTACACGTGAAGACACTTTACATACTTTATTGTATTGGATTTTGCGAAAAAGCGCACATTAAAAACCACTGTCATAAAATAGCTTATTTTAAAATAGATTTAGACATCTTGCGTAATTTTTAATTAAGTGGAATTGTAAATTTCTTGTTGCACAAATTACGAAATACATGTCACAATGAATGATGGCCATGCTCCTCGATAAGTTTATTTATTATTTTTTTGCTGGTTTATTCGAACATTTTGCTGTATGGCATTTCATCCATTTAAATTAAGAAAATATTATCTATGAGAGCTATAGTTGTCAATATATTGAAGTTGATTAAACTAAGACATTTTGTGATAATAGTTTTTTTCAAAATTTTGTTATATAAGGCGTCTGTGCTACATATTATACTATACTTTAATTCGATCTCTTGTGCTTTTAATGGTATATATTCTTATTTCTTATACATGTATCATCATCGCCATCTGATTTTTTATTCATTCTAAGCATTATCACCAGAGTTCGTCTTTCCATTTCCTAAATTTATCTGCAATATCTTTCTCATTTAATTCTTTGGATCCGTCGTATATAAAATCCAGCTGCTTTCTTGCTCCAATTCCCTGCCACGGCCACATCTTCCGTATTTATATTTCAACCTTGGTACGCCTGTCTGTCACGGGTGTGTGTGTGTGTATAGAAAAGATGTGTTGTTTTTAGCCATGTTATAGCGAGATTCAGATTTGGTGTGCAAGCCTCTTTCCAATCGGATTGATATTTAATCGAAGATTTCGTCTTTGCATTGTGCATGCTACATGCATCAGAAATGGAGTATCCTTATCCCATTTTTTTCCCTTGTTGAAAACCCCTGTGCAATATGCGTTTCTGAGGGTACATTCAAAGGTCTGTACATTCACGTCGCACACATAATCCCACACGTACAAATATGCGCAAATATTGTTTGTGACGAATTTTTTGTTCGCTCTTGTACGGCTTGGTGAACTCAAAAGCTGGGGGTAGGGATAGGCTGAAAGGTGGGGGTTAAAAAAGAAATTCCGGATATAATAAAGATGAATTCGCTCCATCCCACCATATATTTATACATATTTAGTGAAGCTTTTCCGCCCTACTCTCCCATCTTTTCTCATCCATCGTTGGTATGGTTGCGATCGAACTTTTTTTTTTTAATCTTTCTTTTGGTGAATTTTCATTTTTTGGTCGTTTCTTTAGGAAAATGGCTTCAAAATATGTTTTCCACTTCTAGATTTCTTTTTCTTGCCAGCAGTATCAAAGTCGACAGAGCTTCAGACGAAGTTTTTTACCTACTTTTTTGTTAACTGCAAGTTCTGTTTGTCATTCATTACAGTGAAACGGGTCGCAAAAATGTGCTTTTTTTTCTTGATTTTATTTCTATATGCCCACATTTTCAATCCCTTATGTGACTTTTATCCTAAAGGCGTTCGCCGTCTGCAAGGGTAAAATCTAATTCAATAAAGCAAATCATGACAGTAACATGAGTATGTACATAATATTTGCAGAGACATTTAGACGATGTTTTGTATGGTATGTCTTATATACATGTTTTGCATTTGTATGTTGCCTATTCTTAATGGAAACTAACAACGAAAAAAATATCATTTGGCCTACATGCAGATCGATCATAAATCGATTTGGAAGTAAACTAAGATATATAAAAGTATATATGACGCATGCTGTCTATAGTGTGGATGGGAATTGTCATTTGTCAGAATGTAGACATTCTGCACATACTCATTCTTTATTTTGTATAATTTTTTGAAAAAAATATATTTCATACCTACTATGAACATTAGAGATGTCATTTATGGACAATTCCATAATTTTGACACACTTTATATACTGTATGATTTATCATAAATGAGAATGTGTGACCATATATCCAAGTATTTGATCATTTATTTCCATACGAAATTCTGCTAAGTCCATATTTCCAGGCATAGATGTATACATGTGATGTACTCCTAAATAGAACATTTCCTATGTGTAATTTTGTATTTTCAAATTGGTGTTAATTGTAAAACCAATATTATCTTAAATTTAAAGTGAATTTCAGGGAAGACTTTCCAGTGTTTTTATTCATTCAAGCTTCTTCTTATGATTTAATTTTTATTTCTATAAACATGTTTAACATGTATATGAGTATCTGAGGTATATTTTTAACACACATAGAAAATAACGGTTTTACAGAATATATCTGTTAAAATATATGATTGCTTTCGAATTGATGCAAGAAATATATTTAGGGCGATCTTATCAACCACATTGGTCTTGAATTCTCCTTCATAGGTCAGCTGAGGGCAGCTTTAAGCTGTCAGACAGTTTTAGAAATAGCTTTTGTCGTTTTTTTCTTCTGACCACTGACCGACTGGTGACAATCCTCGTGAAATTGGGCCCAGAAGGCTGTAAAGGTTAGCCAAATCCCAAGCGACCCTTTAAGAGTAAGCCATCACTTTACGGGACACGATTTTTCAGACTTCAAGAAATATCCTAAGGATGACGTGCTTTGTTATTTCTTATGCCGTTATAAAATGTACTACAAACAAACAAATATTGATATTAAAGAAAAAATGAACGTTTTGGAAAAAACCTGTTAAAATTCATATATCTGACCTACGAATTCTGCAGTCTTAATCTCGCTGAGGAAATGGCAAAACTACGTTGGTTTAGCTCGTCAACAATATCAGTCAGAAATGTGTCTGTGGATTTCTTCACCATTTTCAATTTCCGAAATGGTCTTCGGTTAAATTATTCCATTTCGTGAGGTTGAGTTCCGCACTAATGTCTTTCTTGAATTTCCTTCATAAATCGAAAAGTGTGCGGATTTTTAAAAGATGAATGGAAGGATTATAATAAGGACCCTGTTTGACAATGCCTGATAAAGCCGTCCACCCAAGGGTTAAAATTGTCATCCTTTTCCGCCCGATTTTCTTTGGCCTTTTTCGATTTTCCTCTACAAATCTTCATCTTTTGAATTTTGGGGTTGAAATTTTGTTGTCATCGTCGTCGTAATCTTCTTCACTATGAGGACTGTTGATTGAACAGCTTTTCGCTGTTCGTCGGCGGTTTTCTTATTTATTTCCTTTTTCCTTCATACATTATACAGTCAAACCTCCTTATGTTGAACGCTCATGTATGACCTAGAAAAACTTTTCGAGCTACATTTTACAGTATAGAAACTTTACATGTTGATGTTATGCGGTATGAATTCAACTACTAAAACACATGTTGAACTTATTTGGAAAAAGTGCATCGCTGAAACATTTGTTCCAGAAAATATTAGATTGGTCAATCATCATAGCAGCTGATGAGGTACCTTAGATAGTTGAAAATATTTGACTTGTAGCCTTAACACAAATGGAACGACCTTGTTTATGGCATTCCAGCTGCCAATGGCTAGTCAGCTACCTACATATATACGAGTATAAGTTTCAGCACCTATGGAATGTCGTAGGCAAAGTATAGCATTCTTATGACATTCCAGCCTCCTGAGGCTAAACAGCCACCTTCGTGATGGTATCTTTAGAATGTGTAACTAAAGCATAACAAACAATGGGTTAATTAGTGTACAACCGTGATATTCACCCTTGTAAAATGGCACAATAACTCTAGGCTACGCCCATGAATGGAGGTGCTCAAGGAAGGAAGTATGACTGCTCTTACCCCTGGCATCCTAATCCATTTCTATGCTCTTGTCACTTTTGCCGAAAAGAAGCGCAAATTTACATTTTTCATTTCCTAAACGTAAATCTGAGGCAATCGAAATGTCGGATGAATTTCAAGTGAGAAAGGAAACGTATAATTTGTTTATGCAAAATGATGATGAATTTTTCAAGTGTGAACTCTGAGGCGTGATAAGAAAGCTGTAGGATGAAAAAGAAAAAAACGTGTGCGATTGGGTGCTTTTTAGGGGTCAATATGCAAATTTGGTACTCGTCAGAATTATTTTTAACTCGAATTGACGTGCGTGAATACCCTCTAGGGATTCCTCCTTGTAATAAGTGAATTTCGTTCCATTTTCGCGTGGAAATGATAAGAAAATGAGACGACAAAAAACGTTAGAAATTGTGTGGCTTGGGATAATTAAATTGGGAACGACACTAGGCGTGCTTCCTCACCACGGAAGAGAAGTTAACACGCACCAGGCGAAGTTATTATGCTAAATTTTAGTTTTCTGCCATCTTAGCTTAGTAGTTCGACGTGTTTATGTGTTCCATGTCGCACATGTAATAACTTAAAAAAGAAAAGTCGGGCGAAATTTGAGATAAGTTGAAACAAATGGGATTTATTTCTTATTTAGGATTATTTTTCTGCTAATTGGATTTTTTTTTTTTTTTTTTTTTTTTTTACAAAGTATATTAGAAGCGAACATGTCTGCTGCAATAAGGATTTCTTGTTGTATTAAACCAGTGCGGTAAGACGGATCTGAAATCGCATTTGGCAGAAGTATGATGCATTACTTTGTAAATTTAATTATAGTTGAGCCTGTCCAGAATGCTTTTGTGAGGATTGTTGGATGTGGTATATATAAATTTCTGAAAAACTCCTTCCGAAATACTTGCACATAAGCTCAATGGCTCCAGAAGGTGGGCAATCACTAATAGCATCAATGCCACCAGTGATTGCCTGCTTTTAGTCGTATGTCACATATCATCCGAGCAGTTAGTTTCTACGACAGACGTTCGTGGCAGGTACTAATTTTAAATATTGACTTCTAAATACTGGATACTGTTGTTGAATTTTTTTTGTGTGTGCCGATTTTCGAGAACTTGTATCTGAAATGTTTGTTGCTCTCAGCCACTTCAGAGTTAGTTGTGCCTTATCTGGGCGAGACCAAAGCACGTCATCTCATCACTAGTGTTTGGAGAGCTGATTTAGCTAATTTGGGTTATCATACGATGTATAGCGTAATTCTTGACGTTACAGATCAAATCCCGAGTCAGTTCATAAAACGACCCTCTTAACTTCGAGGCCGAAGCAATACCAGATCGCCAGCTTTTGATGTAGCCATTTATTAAATTTTGATTTTCAGGATATTGGCATGGAGCGGCATGGTTTTACCTCATGATTTATTATTGTTCACCCTCCATCCAATAATTCCAAGGTCTGAAGGGAATTACAGAAGTGGTGTTTTAACCTTACCCTCTTAATCCACCCACATTTTAATGTCAGCTGCGTTATTAAGTTAAACGCGCATGAGCTGAATTATGCGAGCTTTGTTAAATTGAATAATTAGCCAGTGGTAATATCGTAATCTTTTTCATTCGTTAAATAAAGTTCTACCATGGCAATAGGGATAATCGCAATAGGCTGAAAAGGAGGAGAGTGGCATACGTGGGTTAAGCCCATTGCTCGCGTAATTTAAAACTAGGTCTCTTAATCCTCTCCTATTTCTCAACGCTGGTGCAATTAATAGAGATGACATCACCTTCAGGCAGCTGGTGTATACAGTGACATTTTCAATTTTACATTGGGTTATTTTATTGGATATTGCAAATAAATGGTTCTAGTCCTAGAAAGGAATTGAATCATTCTAAAACCAGGGTCAAGACATATTTTTCGAATGTAGCCCTAGCTATGAAGCAGCTGTGATAAATTAAAATTGGAACTATCCACACAATGGCCAATTTCAATAATTAAGAAATAGTATTTTAAGAATACAGCTTACATGTGCATTATTACATGCTTTGGAATAATCAGGCATCTTAATATACAATTCTGCTGTCAAATTTGTAACCAATACTTGGGACATTTTGGCTAAAATGGGAAAACTTAGTGTAGAAAATATTAAAGTATAATGCTAGGATTTGAAATGTCGATGGTTTATTGTGACCATTTAAGAAATCGTATTTTAAGAATAATGCTTACATGTGGATGATTACATGCTTTGGAAAAATCAGGCATCTTAATATACAATTCTGCTGTCAAATTTTTAACAATACTTGGGATATTTTTGCTAAAATGGGAAAGCTTTGTGTAGGAAATATATTAAAGTATAATGCAAGAATTTGAAATTTCGATGGTTTATTGTGATCATTAATTTGAAAGTTGTCATTAAAGCCACTTTTTCAATGATAATTTTCATTGATCTTTGATAATGACATATTGAAGGTAATTGAATGAGAAAATGGAAGTCAAAAATACGCAAGAAATGTCGGGCTTGCAGAAGTTTCTCAATGCCCTAACACAAATACGAAAAGTAAAGAAGCTTTATAAGTAAGTGCCACTCAGATTGAACCAAAATCAAATCGCCATTATGAAATGTGCACTTCACAGCTTTTGCGTTATAAAAATGATCTTGTTCTCCACCAAATTGTGACTAGTGATTAAAAGTGGATTTTGTGAGTCGACTCTTGACGAAAGGCACAATGGCTTGATCAACTTAAAGCACCAAAACCACTTACCAAAGCAAACGTTGCATCCGGTAGCTTTTTGAAGACTTATGACCGGTATAATTCATGGCGACTTTCGGAATCCAAATAAAACCTGTAATTGATTGAGGTGCAGTCATAAAATCGCCGAAATGTACCAAGGGTCTGTTACAAAATCTAACACTATAGATTGTCAACACCATACAATCCTAGTATACCAAGACGCCACATGTAAACTTGTTTTACCTGACTAAATAAATGTGGTTGGACCGTTTTGATTTTTTTGCCATTTAACCTTTTTTTATGTTTTAGTAATTGTATTGCAAGTACGAACCTACGTATAATGGTAATATTTACTTTCTTGAAATTTCTGCAAATCGAAGAGAACTGGTTTTAAGCTCACCATAGCATTTATGCGAAATTAATTACTGGCTTAACGATTATAAGTGTGCCATTGGTTTTTGATTATTGAAACATTTTAATGATATATTTCTAATTGCTGTTTATTTTTTTTCTTCTAGGTAAGTTAGGATTATGTTCTGGATTAATGGAGCATCGCATTTCTAGCTGGTGAAATCATAAAGGCGGTAATTTTTGTTCAAGTGCCTTGAAATGTAGGAGGGAAAATTGACTCTGCATGGTATTAATTGGAACTAAATGACACAAAAGAATGATTTCCCAATTAACGATTTCCACAGCGCATTCTTATTTGGATATCAAATCGTGTTTATGATTGCAGTTGCAGATCTGCAACTGCAATCATCTTAATCTATCAATTAATCTATTAATCACTATAACTACCTAATTTTAACAGAAAAAAACATCTTTAGCAAGCACTTCGCGAAATTATAGGTTTTAATTAGTTTCGTATAAGTGTATTATTTCTGATTTTGACAAACATAGTTATTAAGTCCTACTTTGATACTTTTTTAGTAACTGGAATTTAGTGACTAGTGGAATTAGTGTTTTTCAACCAGTGTGTGGAAAACGGTATCCAAGTGTCAGTGGAGCTCGAATGTGTCATATGATGTCACACATGGGCTCTATTTATCCTAGGATTGATCATATACATTGCTCGTATGGCCATTGATCATATAAACGCCTTGTATGACCATAAATACGAAAGTTAGGTTATGTGTTGATCCGTTGTATGGCTTGGATGTTCACGAGATGTTTCAACTTGACCATACATACATACTATATCCAGCATTTCTGGCTTATATGACTCATATACGAAAACTGAAAATATAAGAAAAGTCCATAAATGGCGATTCAAAAACTTAATATGGCTATGAAATGACCATTTATGGACTTTTCTTAGATTTCGAGTTTTCATATATGTGCAATATAAGACAGAAATGTTGGACATAAGGTTCAGTTCAATTTAAACACCATGTTGACCATATAGTTCATTGTCATATACAACGGTATACACAAACACACTTGCACTGGTATGTTTGATCATACAAGGCCCCAGTATAAGGCGTTTATTTGGCCATATGAGTCTACAGGGTGGGCCAATAAAAAGTAAGCCAACTTTATAAAAATCATAAAAACGTTTTTTTGTTAATGGAATTTAATGAAAATTTGTACACATATCGTTTTCTCTTTACTTTCGAATTGCCCTCGCTCTTTTTTAATGACGTAATCATTCGAATTTGTCTTTCAAAATGGCGTTCACTGAAGAAGAAAAAACCGCGATAAGTTTTTTGTGTAAAACGAAAAATGACAGTGCTAGGCAATTTTTGAAACTTTTTCCTAAGGTGCTAACTTTGAACACAAATTTAAATAGGGAATTTTTGTGTATCTTATTTAAATACACATGTACAAATTTTTAATAAATTCCATTAACAAATAACCGTTTTATGATTTTTATAAAGTTGGCTTACTTTTTATTGGCCCACCCTGTAGTTTCTGGTCTGGCCAAATACAGAATACATCATTTACGTCCATAAAGGTCTATATGCTCTTTTTATTCGAACATGAGTGTGCATCGACAATTTTCGTTTTTCTTTTCTTCAGTGTGCCGCGACAATTTTTGGCTTTTGGTGGGCTGTGAGTTGAAAATAGTTGAAAAACACTAGCGTAATGCAATACACGTAAACTAGTAAATGACTTGGCCACGCCATGTTCTGCTGGGAGTTGTATACGGATTGATCGATCCAGGTGGTCTGAATGTGTATTGGTAGTGTTCCACAGGCCTGCCATTTATCCTCATCCACCCCATTGATCTGCGTTTCATTTTGCGATGGCATTGTTTTCCCCGAAGGGGATATCCCACAGTTTTATAATCAATGGAAAATGCATAGCAAGCGTCCGAGTTGTCGGGTATCAAATCATTACTGCGGGTTATCTGCTATGAAAATTGCCATTTACGACGGTCGAAAAGCAATTCGGCCATCCTTATTTGGTATGCGGGTCGTTGTTAGACATTTTCATTGTTGTTTTATGGCGACCACCTTCTGAATTTTTGGTTCCTCCACATTTCTTAAGTACACACTCGCAAAATTCCTCCTCTGAATATAGATTTTTCGCATCAGCTATCAGGCCATTGTATTGTGCATTATAACGCACCATTTCTGACTAGGTGTATATTCAGAGAAGGACCAAAGCCTTTTTCGTCCCTTCTTTTCCACTCGTATTGTTGTTGTTTGTTGATTATATGCCACATGTCCTTTCTCTGACGTATGTCTGCGTCTGAAATGGAGGTTTTTTTATTTTTTATTTTTTTTACGAAAACCTCGAAGGAATCAGGAAAAGCATTTCGCGAAGTACCATCTCTCGACTGCATGCGACTGAAATTTGTCGTTTGATCTCCACGTTGCAAAGAAAGACTGCATTAAGATGTTCGGAGACTTTGTGAAGGTTTACTGACATAGTTTACTTTTTCGTACTTCTTACCTATTCTCAGGGATTGATAAATGCTCAAACAACGTTATATATACTTTCTATGCTCTTGGTCAAGAATAGCACTAATGCTCGATTTACCCGTTTGAATTTGAATTTTATGTTACATAACAGACAAAAATACTTAAGTACGAATCTGAACTCTAAGAGGCTTATAAAAGTCAAACTTGAGCCATTATAAAATCCTGATTCTTAAAGTTGCATACAGGAAAGTTTTTATATCGTGCTACGTACTTTCCTATTCCCACCTGCGAGGCAAGATTAAATGCGTTTAAAAAAAAAATTCATCCAGGGTGAAAAAAGCATGCATTTTATATATCTTTTTCCATGTATGGCTAAATCAGTAATTGGACACATCAAGAGTCCAGGACACATAAGTGCACCACGCCTGGTGATATAGCTACTCATGTATATATTACTATTTGCACATGTAAATCTAATATGTATTACATACATGCAATATATATAATGCATTGTTTGATGGATGAAATGTACATGGAATTTATGGTGCAAACTTGACTATGCATGTATATAAATCATTGGAGTTGGTTGTATGTGACTTAAGTACTTTATTTCCAATATGGCTAATCGATGACAAACTAAATGGTGCACATCTGACCCATCGTTGGCTAAATTAATATGTTTTATGTTTGACCCATAACAAGTCTATGATTGGCAAAATATGGCCCATGCATGACTGTGTATGGCACTTTATATAAGAGCCAAATATGGTCATACATGACTAAATATGAAACACATATAGTTTTTCCACCCAAAAATTTACCGATGCAAACCCTGCATCACGTAACATATCTTGCTTTTCCAAGAAATGCATTGAAGAAAGTCACATGATGTCGTCCATTACCTTAATTACTTTCTTAACCATTCAAATCTTGCTGAACTTCGCTCAGCTTCAATTGATGTTGACTTCTAGCTTAGTTACTCAGTGCATTTGAACAATATAGTGCTGCATACAATATACATAGTAAAGTCTATTTTCATTATTTTTTTGGGGTAAATATATTTCCACGAGAAATGTTGGCTTTTTGTGGGAATAAGGCAATCTTTTCCCACAATAAACGTACGTATTATTGGAAAAACGGAACGTTTGTGAATTTAGTATTCCTTTGGGGGCGGCAATATTTCCACTTAGTTTAATTTCATACCGTCTATTATCTCGAAATAAGTTTAGACTTTTTTGAGATTAGATGTATAACGTTATCTCGGATAAATGCTGTTAGAAGTTGTCTTGCGTAGCTAGTAATTTAAGTGCAAATTATTTTAATTAACGCAAACATTCATTCCATAATGCGATACAATCTTTCATTCCCTTTATTACGAGAGTGTTGCTGTGTATTTCCGCGGTAAAATAAATGGAAGCAGCAGAATAGGGTGAATAATGGGAATAAAGAAGCGATATTTTTTAGCCCCAATAATTAGTCTTTATTGTTTACTTTAGATGTAAGATTAATTATCCCAGATAAAAACAAACACATGCAGATGACTGCGTTGTGTGGCAGATGCCTATAAGCAGTTAGACTTACTTATAGCTGCTTGAGTGCAATGTACATTAATTTTATTAATGAATTTATAATTGCATCTTTTTGCTGGGAAACCTCAAATTAAATCAGAGCAGAAAGGTCTAACTTGAATGCCACCAAACAAATATTGTTTGGTTAATGGCTCAAAATATTCATACTAGATTAGGATTTTGCAAACCATTTTTAAATTAAAGCAACCACAATGGCGCTTAAATTATCACGAACACCATTTTCGCGCTTTTTTTGCAATAAATAACATAAAAATCAGACTTTCGATAAATAGTTTTATCTAAGATAAACTGTGATTAGTAGGAAAATTAATCTCACAATTTTATTTGTTTTTGGTAATTACATTTATATTTCCAGAAAAATGAAAATTGAAGTTATATACATTGTTGTGTTGTATATGATGTACCATCATGCACTGTTGATGCCAAAATTGGTCATATTAGGTTGTACTCAAGCAGACCCCAAAATTGCGCACTTGTCTGCAGTTTAATTTGTTATTTGGGACCATTGTACATGTGCTGATCAAGTTTTTTAAAAAATGACGCCTTCTAATTGGCTGGGCCTACTGCAATGGGGCTTTTAGAAGTGCTGGAGAAAAAAGGAAGTTGAAAGTAGCTCTTGTTGTCTATTTTGGCAGACCTGTGCAAGCTTTATTTGTGCCCATTTCACAAAAGACACTCAGCCTGTGGACCTTGGCAGAGCTGCTTAAATCTAATGCGCATGTGCACCATATGTGGGCCAAATTCAGATAGCCCAACCCAACTGCCCAAGTGAAAAGTTCGTTTGAGTACCCCTATTTGTACATAATGTATTCTTACGTGTAAATGTACGCTTGAATCTAATCTACTAAAGAATGCTGTTCTTGTTATTTCCCCACTAAGTTTTCGATTACTAAGCTAAAATCAATTCTGTAAAAAAACCTCGATTGCAAGTAATTTAGCGTAAAATCCACATTCAACCTAATTTCTCTCCATGTCTACTTTTTTCTATAAATTTCAGTATGGCAATAATTCAACACTTGACATTTACTATAAAAAAAATTAAAATATGAGAAAAATTGGTTTATAAATCATTCAAAATTTTCCATTGATTTTTTCCGTCACGTTCTCGAAAATAGATTTTTTTGAAAAGTCTTAAATGCACGAACATCAATAAAGCTTAAATCTATGCATGAAGAAATAACATGACGACATGTTCTGGTGAAATTTGCCTTATTAGACATTTCGCCGAATAACATATATAGCCAAACCAACTTATGTAGGGCTCTGAATGAGAAGTTATCTGCTGAAAAGGAAATAGTTACTAGACATTTTTCGGAATATCTATGATGAATTTATTGTATCCATATTTATAACCTTGTTCAGTGAAAACGACGTTTAATAGATCTGAATCATTTCCATAACATATGTATAAAAAATGAACTGGAATATTTTTACGAAAATTCTCATTAAATACTCGTATAAATCAGAAAAAGTATATAACAGAAATATTTTGGGTGCTTACGAAGAAAGGTTTAGGCGAATATTGGAAAGTGCTTCGATTAGTAGCAAACTTTGCCAATAAATCGTTAAACATAAAAATCCCTTGTTTCTACAGAAGAAAGCCTGTTTTTATACTGATTTAGACACTTATACAAGGAAGATAAATGGTCCCAAATTAAAGCCCTGCCTTTTTTTACCAGATTTCTTGATAGTGTGCCCCAGACTAATTCATTGCGTCTTCTATTGGACATGCATACCCTAATTCAACAAAACTAGTACCCTAATGAGGCTCCCACTCGACTTTCACACACCATGCTACAATGTAAATGCATTTGGTAAAAACCCAGCCTTTTTGACTCTTCCAGATCCCCCTTAATGAATTGGCACATTAATATCCCGCTGGAATCCCGATGTATATTAATCCTTGTTTGCTTCGCATAAATATAAAACCACAGAAGGGGATTAATAAGGGAAATTTTCCAAATTTGCCTACTCACATACCACTTACGATATTCTTCCTTTATACGTTCCAACCCGGTTTTTATAATCATCTTTCCTAGTTTTTAGGACTTAAAAAAAAAACGTTGGCATGGACTTTTCATCATTTTTTATTTTGAAAAATCACTGCTGGAGCTGATTATTAATGGGCTGTAGCTGTGGAGAACGTCTTAAAATCATGAAAGTAAATTGACAGAGCACATTTCTTTAGGTAATGTTTTTTTTTTTTTTGAAATATGATTATGCCTCCGAATGGAGTGGGTGTATAAACCTAGATGCATATAGAGCACGTCGACATTTCACCAGTTTTACTTCCATTTTTATGTCAAACATCTTGCTGGGTTTTACTAACATCAAAATCTATCTGCATTGGCGAAGTTTGAGCTTTTGGAATATTACAATATTTTGAATTGATTTTTGCTGTAAATACTGCCACCATCGAGTGATTATTAGTTAATTACACGCGAATTATATGTTCATCTTGAATCGTATATGCACTTGGTAAGATTAACAGAATATTTCTGACACTATTTAAATATTTAAATGTGCTGCTTATGACTCGTTCGTAATTCTCTATTAACCCTCACGGTATTATCTTGGAGGCAGAGTAGTTTGAAACATAAAACCATGAGTCTTAATAAACTTCAAGTCAAATAACATGACGTATATAGGACTTGTGTACTACATACATTATGTCCTACAAAACGACCACAAAACCGCAAGTAAAGATTAACGAACAATGTCAAAACGTCAAGAATCTCTTTTTTTAACGAAATATAGGTACTGTACTTGTATGTTGAAATTATATTTGCGTACTGTATGCATATAGCTTAAATTTCATTTCACTGTTAATATAATTAGATGCTATGAATATACGAGTTATAATAATTATATTAGCTTTATGGACTTGTTAGATTTAGTGGAAATTTATTATGCAATGCAAATCAAAATGGGTCGATATAATAGTTAAGTAAATTTGTGGAACCATTTGTTATAACAATAAAACAGAGTACAGCACAAATTGGAAAGATAGTACGTCTGTATGTATTCTTTTTAACAGATAAATTTGGCTAACTATATAATACTAAGAAAACGCACTTTAAAACTTTATATATATATATATTAAAGTTTTTGTCTACTTTTTTTTTCCTGTTAAGGAAATAGAAGGGATTGATTTGAAATTTATGAAACTGAACAAAGCAATGTGTACATGTACTAGTGCTATTGTACATGGTTTGTATAGTATAAATATTGATAACCATATATACAGGGTGGGCCAATAAAAAGTAAGCCAAATTTATAAAATCATAAAAATGTTATTTGTTAATAGAATTTATTGAAAATTTGTACATGTGTGCTTAAATAGGATACAAAAAAATTCCCTATTTTAATCTGTGTTCAAAGTTAGCACCTTTCTTCGGAAACAGTTTCAAAAATTGCCTAGCACTGTAATGTTTCGTTTTACGCAAAAAAACCAATCGCGGTTCTTTCTTCTTCAGTGAACGTCATTTTAAAGGACAAATTCGAATGATTACGTCATTAAAAAAGAACGTGAACGAGGGCAATTTAAAAGTAAGGAGAAAAACAATATTTGTACAAATTTGTATTAAATTCCATTAACAAATAACCCTTTTATGATGTTTATAAAGTTGGCTTATTTTTTATTGGCCAACCAGTAGTTTTCTTTTATATGTAAAAAACTAGTATTTGCATGAGATTAGACAGTTTCTAAGAAAATAATGCAGATGTTTTTACAACAAGTAAGGTATTGTTTGCAATTATCTGTAATCAATGGCCTAGTTAGTCAGATTTATTGTATCTATCTGAATTCTCCGAATTCTTCGACTTAATGCCTTACGCTTTAAACGTATTTCTTTCTGTATCCTTAGTAATCCTTAGAAATCCTTGGAAATAATGACTGCTTTTAACTTGGTATATTTATTAGTTAGCTTTCGATGTTTTTCGCAAATATGTTTTCAGTTTTATCTTATTAATTTTATGTGAAATCCATGTCTGTATCGATAGAAGCAAATAAGATGGGGATGCTTATGCTAACTGTTGCGGTTAGCCGTTTGCAATTCATAAGTATTTCACCAACTGTTGCATTATCACCAGATTAATCCACCTCATCGATCTTGAGAAATTATCTAACGTGACTGTTGAGAAATGCTTTCTCTCTTACACTAGACTAATCTTAGTGGGATTGTGTCACGTTTGTCGATACATGGGGTAAACATCTGAACATCTACTTTTGGTATCGCGCTGTTATAGTACTCGTGTCTTCGGGTGGAAAACTTGTTGCAGTAAGTTCTTACTGATCAATGCTGACCACATAATGAACATTTGAAAAAAGATGATGTATTCTGTTATACAAGTACGTATATTGTTACGAAATTGTCGGTATATGGCTTTCAAGTATTTCTTAAATTCGATTGACATAAACATAACCGCATTTTAACCCAATAGTCGTAGGGTGACGTAAAATTAGCGTAATAGGGACACTTGTGACATTAAATATCGATTGCTAATTTCTAAATGACATTTTGGATTATGGAATGTATGCCAACGTGCATAGCATGCTTGCATGGCAGGTAAGCTTGCTGTCAGGAAATGTAGTACAAATTTAAATGTAACTAGCTTTCCTGTCATACATTAGTGTTATGCATGATTGCATACTTATAGGGACAGAAATGTCATTTTTAACTTTGCGATGGATATTTAAATGTCGCAAATGTCCCCATTACACTAATTTTACGACGCCTTATAAAATCAGATTTGGGAGTTTTGCCCTATCTATAACGGTTGATTTTTTAAAAATCTCATGAACCAAGAATGTGACTTGCAATGTTAGATACGATAGTGTTATTAGAATCCTCACATACAAGACGTTTCACAGCCTGCAATAGAATTATGATTCACCCTGTATAGTAAGCACCACATCGCAAAATGATATCCTAGCGACAAATTAAAAAATCTTTAGAGATCACATAATCAAATTTTATTTGCATTCCGCCGCAAGACTATACTTTACCTATTCCATGGACCATTTGCAAAAACTGTACTTTTTTCCCATCACCCCGCATTTTTTCTTCACAGCCTATGACCACATTTTTAATGGTGTTATTTTAGTCGAAACCCTGCTTTGAAGCGTCACACAACTAAATAAACAAATTTTGTAGATTTGCCTGTGGGGAAAAAATACTTGTATATATATTTTGCAAATTGCACAGATGAACTATCTCCATGTAAAAATCATTATAGTTGCAAAATATAAAAATCGAAATAAGTTGTAAATTTGATAGCTTGTATACCGTCACTAAATCGCATGTCACAAGTCGTGATTAAAGTTCATGTAGCATTATGTTTGACTCTCCCAGGTTATACAACTGTGGACCTGTGCGTGTAGGAGACACGTTTGACGTCCACCATCATTTCCCCCGTGAAATGCCTCTTATCTACGGAATAGTTAAAATGAATAATGGCCATACAGATATGTATGTTGAGCTTCATATCGCCACCAGGAACAGGACAGCCGTCACGCAAGCTTGCATACTGCATGCGTAAACACGATATAATGACATATTATAGAGAATGAGGAAGTTTACAGGTGGCGTTAGCTACAAATTTAATCCTTTAATTTATTGTTGAGAGCCTTAAGCATCAATGATATATCAGGAGTATTGCACCTAATTTCATCTCATACTACGCGTGAATACATCGCATTCAGATCAAAACAGTTTCATTCATTAAGAGGGATCACAACCCTAAACCTTTTCAATGGGTCAGACTTGCAAAGATAGTCACAGTTGAATGAGGGAGGTTTGGGTGGGGTTGAGAATTGTTTTAGGTGGCTTGATGGATCAGCAAGAGCGGCATATTGTTGTTTTTCACTTTGAAATGGTAGATTTAAAAAAAAATAATATACATGTTTGAAAAAATGTAGGTTATTTTGCATCCGATGCTAGCAGGTGGCAGCATGGAATAGGCAAGTTGTGAGCGCAAAAATTCAAATAAAAATTTTATTTAAAAAAATGTACTATTTTAACGTGAAAAATGACACGAACGTAACCTTGCTGATTTATAAAGCTATTTCAAACAATTTTTATTTTTATTTAATTGGTTTTTGTTTGACTGTGAGTGTCATTGCAAATTTTCTCATTGAAAGGGATAGGGTTGTAATCCCCCTAAACAATGGCAATTTTATATGTCCGACTTTTCCATATACAGTAGAACCTGTCTAAATGTATCCTGTGTAAATGAATAACCTATCTAAAAGCATAAAATGTGCCGGTCCCACCTTGGGGACCAGTGTATGAACCTGTCTAAAAATATAACCTGTTTAAAAGCATGTTTTTCAGCGGTACCAAGAGTATTATTTTAGACAGGTTCTACGGAATGTGCCACTGCATATTTGCATATTGATTTGCAATATGTCATGCAGGACCATAGGGGCCATTCAAAAATTATGTCACACCTAGGGGGGTGGGTGTGTTATTTGTTTTTTGTGACAATTGTGACCAAGGGATGTGGGGAATCGTGACTAAGGGGTGGGGGGTGTTTAAAAAGAGGCAAAAAAGTGTGACATAGTTTATGGATCACCCCATATGTCTATTTTAGGTTAGGTAATATTATGATTGAGGCATATTATGGAGTTGACACATTATGGACATACTTGAGCATGCTTCAAGACAAATGAAATAGGACAGAAATTACCATATATTGGATATAATATGACATATTATATAAATATGGATATAATTTTTTTCATTTAAAATTTCTATAAGGAGAATTAAAAATATAACGAAGGTGTAGAAAGAAATATAGAATGCATAACTACAATAAAACATCTAAACTTATAATAAGATGATGCATATTATTTCCTGTATTTTATATGCGTGAATGCTTTGAGAATTTGAATATTGTTTAGATCTAGGACCAATAAGCTTTTCTGTAGACAACATACAGTATGTTCGTTAGTGCTGTTTTGGAAACTGCTGACAACTATTGCAATTGCCCTTGCGCTTACATTTGTTTTGCACGGACTATTTACTAATTAAACTGTAGCATTTCTAGCATGGTGACAATGGACTTTAAATTACCGTCGATTAGTGTTTTAGTGTTTATTGTGCTATTAAGCCAGCGAATTAAAAGCATGTTGAACGCAATAACGAGATTGCAGGACTGTAAACAACGGTTTATGCATTTCTCGTATTGACAAATGCGCGTTGATAGGAACATGTAATGAAAAAGGAATGGAAAAATTAAGTGTCCTATGGAGTGATTTATTGGAAGTTAGAATTAAAAAACAACGATTGCCTGGACCAACCCTACAGCTACCTCTTTTTGTGCAATTTCACGTTTCTTCACCTAGCTTGAAACCAAATATAGCATTTACGTGACTAGAATTAAAACTAAGGCTTTATTCAAAAATTGAATTTCTCGTTGGTGTTGTGCATGACCCTCAGGTACAACTAAAGGGGCTTTTGCCGTGACCATAATCATCAATTGTAGCATAATGTAAACACTCCCCTCATATTGGGACATAAGGAAAACATGTGCTCGGAATGGCAAAGTCGTGCATGGCAAATATGGATTTTATCCACATACAAAGCACAAAAGGCGGATTGCATATCCTACTATACATGTACAACCCAACATGAAAATGCCAAATAATGTAAGGCTAATGGGTATGCGAGTGAAACTAATGGAGGAGCTTTAAACAGAGAAATGGACGTGAATGATGAGCATCATTCTTTATCCTTTCATGATAAAATTAGGAATAATAAATATAAGACTTCCTGGTTAATGTTTTTCTTTCGTAATTCCATTGAATAAAAAAAAAACACATTATCTGTTGTTCAAAACATCAAGTTTCAGGATAATTCAGGATATTATAGAAAATTGTAAGATTTTTTTCTGGATAATGAACGCTGAAAATAGTCTGGCGTTGATTCACTTTCAAAAATACATTAGTTTCATAAGTTATTGGACAAAGAATCATGAGCCAAGAATCCATTTCATTGTGCGATATCATTATCTTTAAGAAGTATATGATACTAAATTATTGGAGATGAAACATGCTAAGTGTTTTCTCATTGTGCTAATTTGTGTTATAATTCTCGCAAGAATTCCTACTATTATGTTGAGTTTTCATGCCATAATTCATGTAATAATACTCCAACGCTATTTAATGTTAAAAATTATAAACGACTACGCATACATTTATTTAATTCATTCATAAGGTAGTACAACAATCAGAAGAAAGTTTTAAAAATGTAACGATAAATCTAAATCTATATACTCGTAATATAAGATATATAATATAATTTCTCTTTCCAATAGGAATGAAAGAATATCCATTTAAATGGTCTTTTGGAATAGCCTTGCAGTGTATGGACATATGCGTATACATGTAATTTTTCCGTAACGATATCTAATGACCATCTTGGGTTTTACTTGATGGTTGTGCTTACAGTAATTTGAGATGCAATAATATCACCTTAGAAACTAATAACTGTGGACTATTTTTGAACATACATATTATTTGGGGAATCGAGCATTAAACATAACCCACAAGTAATAATCTCTTTATTTACAATCACTGCAATTATTTCTCTATTTTGTAGTTTTATTTTGATTATAGGAAACTGTTCATACTATATCACATTTTTATATTTAAGAATGGCTCATGAAAACCTCTCAAAGTATTACAGTCCCATCCTCAAATGCCTGTTTGTTACAACCATGGTTGTTAAACCATATTAATATTCGTACATATTATTCTGACATTCGTATGGACTTCATAATTATTTTGCAAATATTAGTTTGACTCGCTTCTGAAATTAAATTAATATAGATTTGTTGATTTGTTGTGTAATCAATTTAGAAGCACGACTTATGATTACAAAAGGATAATAATAATAAAAATACTTCTATATTTACATCCGAATCGTTTAGGATTTGATTGTATAGTTCAGTAAAAAACAATTTATGTCTGGTTTTGCAATGCTCTTTTAAGAAAAATTCCATGTAAATAACAATATTTTTGGCAAATCTCCGATGCGCCACAATTTCATTTTTTTTGTTTCTCTGGAGAATCCATATTCTTTATTATATCTAATAAGATTTTCTTGGCGCACCACGCTTCTAACCTTCATGAAGTGCTGGGGTAATAGATGATGTAATATAATGTAGTCGTGTGTAATCCTGAGGGAAGCAGATTCGTATATAGCGGCAGCTCCATCTCATCTTCTTTCTATTATTTTTTTACAATGGAAATGTATGGGGTATTCATAAATGTATATATTTGGAAAAATATGCCTCAACAATGAGCGATGTAATTGACGGTAAAATGAAGTTGTAAAGGTAAATTCCGTCGATACACAACATTCAAAATTCGTGCAGCATTGACAAACTATTATTATCTCCAGAATTGCATGTTATATTTCTTTCTCTATTTAAACATTGGTTGCTCCGAATCGATTATATTATGATCTATATGCTTTAGTTATGATCTAACTCAGTGTTTTTTTTAACCAGTTTCACCTCACGACACACTAAACTAGCAGTTGATTAAACTAATAACTTAACCAAAGCTCATTTCAACAATATAAAGGGGACATTTTGTTTCTTTAGAGTGCTATACCATGTTTTGATATATTTTAGGAGAGCTTTCATGAAATATGATGTTAAGTAGACAGTGTATACAAAAAGACAGTGTTTACAAATACAACACCACATATTTTTATAAAGCCACACTGAAAATTCAAAATGTGCAAAAAAGCACACCAAAATGTGTAAAAAGTTGCGCACACATAAATGAGTAAAATTACCTATTTTGACATTCAAATGTGTTATATTGCATTTAAAATAGGTAATTTTACACATTTATGTGTGCGCAACTTTTTTACACATTTGGTGTGCTTTTTTGCACATTTTGAGTTTTCAGTGCAAGTACGTTTTATATGACAGATACGAGTTTGCAACCAATTTCTCGGTTAAGGAAGTGCTTTTTCAGTAACGGTTAAAAAAATTATCTTTAATTTGATTGAACCAGATAATGATGTAAATGGAGATATATAATACAATATGTATGAATACTAGGTATATCCATATTAAAAAGCAGGGGAAAATTGATATTCGACGCCAAAGGGAAAATCGCATTTGAGTATAATCTGTATAATCACGCATTTTAACCTATCACAACTTCTTTGCTTATACAGAATGCTAATGCATACATTTCATTTTGTTAATAATGTTAGGGTTGCATTAAAAATTGAAATTGAACAAGATTGAACAAGATTAAACATAGAGTTTGGCTGATAATAATCTCCATGCTATTACCAAAAGTTCCTTTTAATTATGTGGAGCTAAAAGTTTAATTAAAAAAGAATATTGTGTTATCCATAGTATGTGCACATGCACCTAAAAGTGTTTTATCTTTGGGGAAACACTTACTTTTCCCACTCCTTATCAATTATTCATTCCTATCGAATGGCTCCAACGCTCTTGTTTACACTTGCTGTTCAATGATTTTTTTAAGTACCTCCATGTGAAAATCATTGTGTTTTTCATGTTTATCAACAATTAAGGTTTCTAGCTGAACCAACAATTTGGTGAATGATATAGGTTCTAATTGCTCTTTAGCTAGCTTATTGAACTTTTGGCATATAGTACATAATTTTGGAAATGTCTGCTTGAAAATCTGACAAAATAAAGATGCTTACAGTATATAAAGTGTATGGTTAAAGAGACTGATATACTTGATGAAATTTCTTATTCAACTAGTAGTGTACTGTGCATCTATGTTTTAGAAGATACTACTGTATGTGGCATATTTTCATCTGATGCGTATGACCTTTGTTGTAAACTGGTCTTATTTACTAGCATGTTTTATCCTATGGTACATTTAATTCAATTCAGCAAAAATTCGGCTAACGTGCATTTATGAAAATTGTAATTTAAGACAGGCATAAATTTTCTATGCTTGAAAGTAAATTGCTGCTTGTCTAAAATTTACGATGTCCAGTTTCCTTGTCTTGACTCGCAATTAATTTTGTTGATGAGTCTAGGATTTCCTAAATCCCCCTTGTGCGGCTATATTTATATTGTTTATAAGGAAAAATGGAATAAATTTTCCGTAACGATGGGATTTCCCTTCACTACTTTAATGCTATTCAATATTGGAAATCTCTATGAAAAATAGACATCCAACTTGGACCGCTTTTTATAGTGCATAGAAACAATTTCTATAATTCTCTACACAAGTTTCACTTAGCAAAACATAATCATAAAATGTAATGTCATGCTACTGAAAGTGGATTGGCTCTTATACACGACAAAAAAAAATTCTTTGACATTTTAGATTTATACATACATGCAGGGCATGCACGATGAAATGTCCAATGTCGTTTGTTTTTATGGTAATATTCATTTGTAATTTTCTTTATTGTAATTTATAATACATTGTTTGTAAACACAATCATATTGTTTTTAAAAACTATACTAACGACTATAACAAAAAAAACGCTAATAATGACTAAAAATTGCGCATTAGTTGATGTACAACTGCCGAAGAATGCAATTATATCACGCTTTCAGCTGTTTGTAGGTTTTTTCTGGTACTTAAAACTTATTACTAATTAACCTGGAGCTGACATTTTGTAACAAGTTTTATCATAACTGGATGTAAGTAGGCCTATAAGATGCATAATTAGTCGATATTGGAAGTGTCGACATTTGGCACTTTGCATCATATTATAAGACTGCCAAGAAAACGCTTAAAACTGAGATAAATGTGCATGTTAACAAGAAAGGTAATTGGGCACAATTCGCCAATTTCCGTGAGCTTCTTAATTATCACTTTGGGAAATTAATACCCGATTATGTAATATAGCCTACAAGTTTTTATGTATTAAAATACTGGTTTATATATATCGAAATGTAACAGACTAAAGGCAGAAAATAATCTAACTAATACTTTTAAGTGAGCAATGGCTTCATCCGGTGTTATTTATCTCTACAGATAAATTATACGATGAGTTACATCTTAATAGTGCTAGATAAGTGGAATCTTAGTGTATATGAACTTTTTAATTAATACTGTGTTAGAAATAGAACCCTGACTGTACAAGAAAGATCAAATGGTTTATCAATTGAAAAATGGGATTTGTCGGAGTACTTTTTATTTGATTTTGACTACACCATGTAAAAGTTAAGGTACAGACGAAGAAAACAAGCGATTGTAAAGCAATGTCAAAACAACAACAACGCATTTCGTTTTGATTGGTTGCATTCTCTTTAAAAAATGTCATTTAGACTTTTATAAAAGGGCAATGACTCAACTCTGCCAATTGTTTGAGGCCTGCATTTATCTATGAAAACTGAATGTTTTCAAGCTGAAGAAAACATCAACGATCAATATTTCAACACTTGTTAGAATCTGTCTAAATTAAAAGAGCTTGCAACCAGATGTCCACAAAATTAGACCGACAGGCTAATCTAGTTCACCCAATTCTTATAATTTAAAACAAGATACTATTGTACAGAGTGAATAAAAAATAGGACGTAGAGAATATTTTCTCAATTTTAATCTTTTAGTGTTTTATAAAACAAGGAATATAATACACATTTCAGTTTTTTGCGTAAAATAACATGAAGATATAATAAGACATACAACATTTAAAAGCATTTTAAAAAACAGAAATGCCCTTGTGCACCAAAAACATTTTTAATCAAAGTTTGTCAATCTGTTCTATTACTTATTTATCTGAATTGAAATGAAACCTTAATGCAAATATTATGTAGCATACCTTATTGTATAAGTACATTCATATTGTACTGCCATATACCTCAGAAATGCAGCATTATAGTTATACTTTTATTTGCATATGATCAACATAAGGGATGTGCATTTAGGCAGCAATATGTACAGCTTCTCTGATATTTGAATCCATGAATAACAAAATATAACTTTTCATTCGGTTAAAATACTCCTAGTTACGGCATCATTTAAGTTATTTGATATTTATCCCTTTACCATTGATTATTTGGCAGTGAATGACTGTTTCCTGAATTTGCTTGATTAAATTTCCGAAATTTTCTTCTTTTTTCTTGTATCCAGGGTAATCCAACCCTTTATGTATATGAGCTACGATATGAGATGCATTTTCCATGCCATGGTTATCTGCTGATGATTTCTATCCTATTCGCATTTAAGCATAGGTTTTGTTCAACAACGCATACAGAGCATGCATTGCGTATACACTGTAGACTTCCAACAAATGTACATGTAATGTTTTTTTTTTTTTTTTTTTTTTTTTTTTTTTTTTTTTTTTTTTTTTTTTTTTTTTTTTTTTGCAGTATTAAAAGCAAAAAAAGAAGCTTGCCGCACTTTTTGAACTGCTTCATTTCTTGGGGCTTTTCTTGCGATGTATATGCATGCAGAAGCGTTCTCAATATAGATATCTTGCCTGGGCATTTTGTTTCCTTGGCAGCCACGTCCATCTCGATGATGTGTTCGTAGACGTAAATATCGTGTTTATTCCTCTGTATACGAGCGTATGCAATGCCGTTATATGTCATCGGGATAAGATTGAAGATCTCTTCGTTCGCTACCTGAGAGATTATTTTTGGGTCTTTGTACATAATATTGCATTCCTAGCGATCGATTGCTGTCTGCATCGCTTGAGACCTATCCTATTTCAAAATACTATAGATCTTGAGGAAGCTGATTAACCCAGTCAAACCCTCAATTCGTGGGCACCCACTAGAGATTGGGTATCCCAAGTTGGGCAGTTTGCATTAATTATTCCTGACAGTTTACATGGTTGTTATGAAGACCACTACTTGAGTACGGAAATAAAATTCAGCTAACATTTGCTTTTCCAAGTAGTTAGTTTCACGTTACTAGTGATCATTAAGCAAGTACGTTGCTAGTAGTACGTGCATACATTGTAGATTATTGAGATATAGTGATGTATTTTTTAAATAGTTGATCACCTAAGGCTGTTTTAATAATTTAGTAATCCGAGTCTTAACATCAAATTTTTCCATTGCTGTTTTCATTATTAGAAAATGTGGTTATTACTTAGTATTTTTCATTCATTGACGATCAATTTCGATAACGTTAATTTCTTTAAATACATTTTTATATTTTGCTTTGAAAGTTATTTTGAATGTTTCCTACATAACTAATTCTGACATGTATAATTCCTTCAACATTTGCATTTCAAAGTGTATTTCGTTATTGCATGCTATACAAACTGCTGCAAATGACACTTGTGGAACCTTGATTCCTGAAGCTTTTATAACTTAGCTGTAGGCATGCAGAAAACGAATCATTTGATATTCCTTCAGCATCCAAATTGAATCTAGTTTTTTTTTTCCTAAGATACTAAAGTTGTGTTTAAAATTGTCTTCATGTCCATACTGCAGAATTTTATATTTTCCGGTCTCCCCCTTTCTCCCAATCTTTTTTCTTTGCTTTTTCATTCCTGACTCGTGTAGGATATTTTGTAGCCTCATACAGCAAACGCATGTAAATGTAAGTTTATTATATTTTGTGAAGTGTATATACATATTAGTATGCCTTTTAAAAGTTCATCCGAAGCTCCAACCTCCATTTTCAATTGGAATATTTTAAAGTACTTATTCAAAAATGAATGATATTTTTTTATGTCGAAATTAGTATTCTTTACAAGATTATGCTCTGATGCAACGCTTTGACATCTGTGGATGTAATAATTGTGCATCAAGCATAGGAACCAGAGCATGGTTTATCATAAATGCAAGATTTGTCTGGGCTATATCCTGACTTGCAAAACAGTCCATAGATTTTGGTTTAAAACTTTGAAACCTTGGAATGCAGTTTTACCATCCGTCACATTGTTCTCAATGGTGAATTCAATTTCCGTTTCACCTATTATCACCATTAATTTGCACGATTGGACGAAATTGTGAGGTACAGCGTGCACGTCATGTAACCATGCTTAAATTGCTGAGAATATGGCGCAAATGCATAATGATGTTATTCACCGTGCAACTGAAATAGTCATTAGTTGCGGCGCGCATTCCATTAATATTTAAACCTAATGAGTTTTCAGTGTAATGTGATGGCCTCCAAAAATGTCGATATGTTGGCACGTAAGACTGCGATTAGTCTGACGTTTAGTTTTGAAATTAATTGTTCATATAATGCGAGTACATATGGCCTGTATGGTATGGTATATACACCTAGATGTATATGTTTACATTGCATTTATATGCATTGAATGTCCCAGCTTCCTGTTTCCACTTAAAAAGTTTGATCCCATGGTTTACTCGAATCTTGCATTAAATGGCGCATGTAGGCCCGAAGAGATTTATTCGTATATCGAGCAATTATTACGCTCCGCTACCAGTTTACATTGTGTTGTTGCAAACATGCATTTGCCAAAGAATAAATAGCGACAATGAAGACCATTTTCAGAATATGAATTTGGTTTTAGGCGAAATGCGCTTCTTGTTTGCGTTGATTTTAAAATCGATTTATGGATGAAACTTAGCCAAGGCCCTGGAATGAGTGCCTCAAGGGCCACGTAACATTTCTGACGAGCATTGGTATTGCCTGGATGATAGATAATATTAATCGGGTTTAAATCTAGTTATGGACACCTGCTGTGGATGCAACTATAGGCCTGCTGACCCTTTCGTTTTATGCTAATGACGGATGAATGAGAGGATTGTGTGTTATTTAGGGCTAGTATATATGGACCCGGCGGGTAATTTCCCTCTTCAGGAATGAAACGCAGCAACGTAGGGATAGTCGTTGCCATGGCAACCACCATTGCGATGTATTGCGTGCGTAATGTTCTCTGACTGCACCTTAACTTCCCTGAGGATGTTTGTGATTTTATGTAAGTTTCTTAAAAATAATTTGGTATAAAAGGTTATTTAGAGATAAACCATAGAGTTTATATTAAAACGGAGATGAGATGCTCTTTATAAGCTTCGATATTGAAGGTTCTGATTGGCGTCCCACAATTGTACAAATCTGCACATGGGTTTTTTGAAATTCCTTTTATATGCAGTAGGTTAATCTCGTCAATTGGTTAATAAAATCTCCTTCATCAAGGTATTAGTTCTAGTACATTCCATAAAAGTGAATTGGTACCACCTGCCAGAAGATTTGGTCCTTCAGCTGTAGTTCCCATCTTTATTAGATGAAGTTTGTCATCAAATCTGACTAACTGTTGTTATTGGATTTACGTTCATTTCTGTAATTGCCCGCACACTGTGTTCTTATCAACGCAACTGTTGATGAGTTTGTTGCAATACGTAAAGGATATTAGTCCAATGAGGATTAATTGATCGTAAACGTCCATCAAAGTACTTCTTGACGGCCGATAATAGGATATTTCTTACCACTGATCAACTCTTATTATCATCCATCTTAATACCACGCGAGAATAGACGAGATTTTGGTAAATACTATGCGATTACAAGACAGGTTTAAGAATCAATGCAATTCTTATGCTCTACTTCCGTTGCCATATCTTGGTCAATCCTCATCGTGGACTTTCACATAGCGACAATGAGCAGTGTTAGGTTATAAATAAATACCAGACTTGGTATTGTTTTGTTTTTTCTTCTTCAAAACTTTAAGAGATTTCTGCATGGTAGCAATGAGTTTGTTCCATCAGTGCTCAAAGCTGACCAATTGTTTTTTTAATTGCACAGAATACAATATTACATTTTAACATGGTTTACCTTGTGTACATTACACCGTCAGTTTAAATATCACGTTTTTTATGGAATTTGACATAAAGTACATGCTTTATTGCACTTATAAAATTTGAATTTCAAATATTAATATGTAAAATATTATTGGTTAACATTTTTTGGATAAAATGTGGTATTGAAAAATTTATAAAATGAAGATGCTCCATATTCGTACAATCGAAAGTGATATCTCATGTAATACAATTATGGAACATTCCTTTTTTTATAGATCATATAGCAATGGAATCCATTGTCCACTGCTTTATACATTGGGATACTCATCCCTTAGAGGACTATAGAATAGAATTCCATTGATGGAGGATTCTCGTTTGGTCTTATTATAAGGTTTTGTTAATCCCATTAGTTACATTGTATTTCGCTATGAGACCTTATGCAGTTTTTTATTTGGAAACAGATTGAACCTTGCTTAACTGTACTTTATGATGTGTCTCACAATTATCCAATTAGATTATACTAAATGTTAACATACATGTTGTTAGAAATGTTCATACCATTACAAATTATCTCATTTATAGAATGAATCGTACATTAAGAATCAAGCAAATTGAGAATTTAAATATATTTAAACAATAAATTTTATATACACAATCGGAATAATCCCAACAGGCTTTCAAACTTTTTCCACATTTTAAGTTGTATGCAAAGTTTATTTTTTTTAAAGAGAGAGTCGCATATAACATTCTATAAGAAAATCACTTCTCTATAGAGAACGACATATTATGCATGTGTTTGGCCGCTGAAGTATTTTCTAAAATCATTCAAATATCAGTAAAATGAGTAGACGGCATTTCAGCGAGGGATGTTCTTGTGCTCATCTGTTTACTGCTGTGGAATTAGCGCCAGCTTGGCACATCAGCCATCATTGGTCAAATCTGGCACTCGATGGAGTTCACCCTGTTTTGAGTGCTTTTAGCCATAAGACGGGAGAGGGCATCGATTTCATGGAAATCACTAATATCTGTTGACAAAAGTACATTTGTGGCATACGTCAAAGACGTTGGTTTCCCGATGCTTTTCAATTATTGCATGCGAGATAGGTCTCCCTGACGACCATTTATTAGCGCCATAGAGACAGTACAGTACTTTTCATTAGCGACGGCTCCTTGGAGCTTTGGAATCCACGAATTCCGTCACACTTAATATCGCCACATCCTGCGCATAATTCTGAGTTATTTTCGAAAAGCGTACATGGGTTTTAATTGATTGCATCAAGGGGGATAAGGCTCATCCCATTCGGTTTTAACTTCATGCCTCCTGGTTTGTAATTAATATTTTTTTGTCCACGTAGGAGGACGTGCAATGGCAATATGACTAAACGAATAATGTAAAAATGTAATAATTACTTGGTTTATATGCATGGAATTCAGTGATAAATCATAATATTGCTAAGCAACGCCATTCACGTGCCAACGTATAGAGTGCGAGGCACGTTCCCTAATTCGCTTGCCTGTAAGCAATTTACATGGGCAAAAAAACCAATGACATTTATGAATTATAGGCGACATGGATTCGATTATAAGGGTCTAGAGGTTTTTTTTTTCACAAACTTTTCCAAAAAAAGGCAGCTTGAAAGACATTGAAAAGCAGTTTAACACATATGCACCTTGTCGAATTTGCATGTAGTTTATGCTTAAACGCATGCAAACATTTTTAACAAAAATACGAACTTTTAATGGGGTTAAAAGTGCGCATGCGTGAAGATTGACTGGAAAATGGCCTTGCCCGAATTACATATAGCATAATGGTGTTTTAAAATTGCTCACTGTAATATTCAAAGGCTTCATCAAAATTTCAGGAAAAGTAACAAAATAAAAAAAACAAAAGATGAGAAACGTCATGATGGCTTAGTATAAACTTATTTTATTGCTATGTTTTCTGGTGGTATTGTGATAAATACTGTATGAGAACAAAACTGAAAGCAGGCCGTGGAATTAAAGGAGTTGCTGGGAAACATAAGTTCGAAAATAATTAAATGCAAATTACTTTTTACTAAAATTCAGATTCAAATACAATAACGTATTCATGTACGGTTTTGTATTTGTTTTGCAGACGACATTAGTTATTTATTTGGAACGGCGGTATTTTTAACCCATTTTACGAGGAAAAAAATCAGTGCATCTTCATGTTTTATTTGCGATGAGTAATACAATTTATAAATTAGTACTTTGATCAAAGGAAAAGTAATCAAAATAACACTTGGCAAACTAAATTGCAATTCAGTTGTTTTACTAATTTATTTGTCTACAGTACTGTTTAAGTTTAAGAGAATACTAACTCTCGAGTAGTAAAGGTTCAATATATACAGTTTAGTTCTATTTTTGGTCACTTATTAAGTTATTATTTAATCAAAGTTATGCATTATTCGTGTGCCAAGTAGCCTTGAAATTCAAGAGTCCGGAAATGTTCTTGAATTTGTATCACTTAGAAAATGTGTGGGAATTATTCTTGAAATTAGTGATAAACATTAGTTTCTGCTTGAATTTCATGCATATAATTCGCGTTGGGAAGTTAATAAATAAAAATCCTATATACAAATTTTAAAAAGGCAAGTTTTTGAAACTCTTGAAAAATTGTCACACTCTTTGGAAAAAAATATTGTGGTATTTCAGTGTGGGAGTGGTCCTCGAAAATTTAATGGATGAGCTTTGAAATCCTTGAATTTTTCCCAGCCTGATTATTGGACATCGTGATTATAATTATCGGAAATCTTTTTAAAAAATAAAAAATATATATATATATTTACATATTTTATTGTAAACCGTTCATCAGTTTAACATTATTTTCTTTAACTAAGATAATGTTATGATTTTCTTCAAAACCCACGCGCCATTAAGTCTTGATTTTGAACTTAGTTGCTTGTTTATGTTTCTCACAACATCCGAGCATTGGCCGGTAATCTTTTAAACAACAATGAATTTCTATTTGCGTACCAATTTTGCAAAGTGAATTCTGACCTGCATTTGGCTCTTTATTAAGCTCACTTGTTTTCTAGTGCGTTCTCAATTTTCAGGTAGTGATGCTGACGCTCGTTTGTACTACGTGCTTTTAAACTGCTAGTCGTTTTTATTAGATCTTTGAAACGTCGGTGTTGACAAGAATCCTTAATGCTCATTCGCTAATTCTTTCTTCGGTCCTGTTTATTGTGTCTTTGCCATAGCACAATAGGATGGATTAAATGTGTTGACAACACACTTTTTCACCATGCATGCATGCTTAATCAGCTGATTACCATATACCGATCGTCCCCAGTACAAACACAACTGACGTCTGCAAAGTCCTGCAATAAAGGAAGTTGTTGTACAAAGGAATTTCCAATAGACCGTCCTCTTCCTTACTGTCAGTTTGGCTGCCGTTTTACCCCTCAACGGGCTTAAGTTAGTCTTAATGCTTTTGGTATTTACGCTGATATACCACTGATATACCATTGCCATATCCCTTAATTCCATTCAATTCCCCTCTCGCTCATCCTCTGCCCTTGCGTTTATCTCCACCTTTATTTCTTACCTGATTCTTGCCAATGCTATTTTGTTACCATGACGACTCTCTTTCTCCAACTTGACTATTTGTAACTTCAATTTTCCATATGAACACAAAAGATGCACTTATGTAAGTTAGATACTTGATTTCCAATCCTCACTTGCCTTCTCCTTCAATTCTCTTTTCATCCTCCATGTGTACCCACATCTCCTCTCCCCATCTTTTCTTTATATACTTAGATCTTCGCTATTTTTCCTTATGTAGCTTCATATTCCCCGAAGCCCACCGAAACCCGCTTCTTCCAGTAATCCTAAACTTTTTATTTTCATTCTTTTATTTATATGAAAGCAATGATAAAACCGAGCTTTGGAATTATAAGGATAATGTTTCATTTCGCATTTTTATACGCTTTCCCATCTTGCATGTACAATGTAACCTCAACAAAATATTAAATTCAGATTTAAGTTAAGTTCCTTTTTTAATAATGCTAATCCTCCGACAATTTCAATACATGCTTACATTTTACTTTTAGGTCGAGCATCTATTTTTGAATACGTATGCGTGCTCTCACAAATTGCATTCTTCCGCATTTTTCTCGGTTGATTTCCATGTTATTTGAGACAATATCAGATTAGCTGACAAGGATGGGATTATTTATTGTACATTTTATCGTAGTCCATGGACTGGATTTTAAATTTTCGTTTCGTTCCATGTCGTATAGATAAGGATATACAGTATTTATTTAATATTCTTTGCCATTCTAAGCAACTGATCGTTATCAGACTCCATTAGGCACTGAAATTCAACTTAGACAATTTCAAAATGATTTTGCTAGATCAACAAAATAGCCAAGACTTAACTGCATTTGCCATGGCAGCCTAAACCCAGAGAGCTTAAAGAAATAGATACAATTTGTCTGCTTAATGCCTCGATACATTTACTGACTGACTCTACATTGCAGATGGTTTTTACATGACGAGATGTTGTCACTTCTACATTATCTGACAACTATTGCTAAAATTTGGTCACTGTCGATCTGCATTTGAGAATGTATCTCGCATAACTAAGAAGAAAACATGGTGGCCATCAATCACTAGGCACCATAAGCTGTAGATAAGTTTCTTTTGATAGTACAAATATTGTATAATATTGACCAATGATGGTTTTTGGATGTCATATACCTGAATGACTTTCCACGAATATGTCTACTTCAACTTAATGTAATAATAACATCATTCGATGTGATGATTCACCACAACATTTGTTGAACATATGGTCTGCAGAAATCCATTGATTGAGCATTTCAGCGTTTACTCTCATTTATATCCGGATTATTTAGATTTTCCTGTCACATTTTTCTTCCAGAAATGTTGGATTGGAATAGTTATGCATTGCAAAGTAAACATTTTTTTTTTTTTTTTTATTCCCAATTTAGTCTAATATTTGTATAGCTGAATATTATTTTTTCATTCAAAAAACATGATCTGGGTTAGTAAAATAACACTCGTTGTATATGTACCGAGTCATATGTTAAAAAAAAACACAATAATATTATTTCTGATAATAATTTTTTTCAAACATGCACGTATTGATTAATCGAAATGGCGCATCTCAATAAAAGGTTTAAACTGCGACGTTTAAATGTAGGTTACAGTGTTCTGCATGTCTTTAGGGTAATATTTTGATATTGTCTACATCAAGGTTCCTTCGTAGTCTAATTACATGTATCTTTTCTGAAACCATAGCCTAATGTTATACTACAGTTAAGGGACAATGATACGTTATCTGGATGTTGCATTAAGTCGTGAATACCATGATCTCAGTTAGACTTCAAACCTAATTTCTGGAAATATATCGGAAAATCTTTTGGATTTATGCATGCGAATATTATCCTCTTGCATGCTATATAGCATTGTGTTATGTACTTGTAGAGAGCACATGAAACCTTTAATAGAGATTCTTCTAATAGCAGCTAGCGCCCCGAAAGATTTAAGTACGTGGAGTAATAATAAAAATGGCATCTTATTGTTTTTCGTGCGCAATCACCCACCAGGGACTTCTACTTAGCTAATAACAAATAACAGTAGCTAGACCGCCAATCATTAACATAAAGTGCTCGTATTATGTAACGAGTTAATTTATCGTCATGTGAATTATAAGCGTTTCCAAGTTACAAAGTTTGTCCGGAACTGGAATAGTTTATATGAAAATCGATTGAAGCTTCTTAGGAAAGTTTTGCCTGTTACTTTCCATATAAAGGACCTATGAAATGGCATAAATGGAGCATTTACACATTAACATAAATTAACATGAGGAAAAACATTTGAGAAAAGTAATAAAAAAAATCAAAATACTTTATAAAAAAAAATAATCGATTTTTATTTTCGGTCCTCAATTTAAAATGTTGATGCTGATGGAAGTACAACATTTGAAAGATATTTCTGATGAACAGGACTAGTTTTTAAATATTGGAATATGTTTATACTTGTCAACGAAAGCATGAGAATTTTACTTAATGATTTTAATCCCGGAAATTGCACTAGGTTTTTGAATCTTATTTGAATATCCCGTTGTAATGGATGTGAAATGAATGGGGACTTGGTGTATTTCCATAACCAATTAATTTTTCGACTTTGAAAATGAAATGAAAATAAACCAAACGTGATAAACATATAATACACCTTAAAATCAACTTTTTACCAACTGAACATTAGAACTGTTTGGAAATAGCATTGGGTAAATATAATATAGGTTTTGAAACAGCATGAGTTATATACATGTATATAACGACCAAACTGATTAAAAAGGAAGTCCTTTTTATCTTTTAATTAAATTTGCCTGCTTTTTGGCCGCATAGCTGCCTGTCATTCCCAAAGTGATGGAACTCATTAGCACTCGTTAGGATTGTACGGTCAATTTATATTTGGACAAGCTCGGTGTCTATAGAAAGCACTACAATACTGTAAACGTTCTTGACATTTTTGCATAGAGATGATTCCCTTCGTCATCCATATTTATTTCTAGACCCTAGTTATACATATGTACTGTATCTATGCAACAAAGTGTTGGCATGTGTGAATTTAGTGTCAATGGGGGTGAATGGGCGAACAGATGAAGCTAATTCTTGTATGAGTAATGAGATTTGACATTCGTATTTTTGTGATTTTTCCCCGGCTAAATTAAACCGTCGTCAGAATCTTTAAAAGGACTGTCATCAAAAGGATGAAGCCTATTCAATGGAGATTTGTTTAACATTTCAAATTGAAGCGTCAAAGCGGGTGTTTAGGCGTCATGCTTTATATACACGTCGAGATTAGCCCTTCAACCTATCTAATGTTTCTGCATTATTCCAGCAGTTATTGCCCATGAAGAAGTTATCTATATATACTATACTATATGTTTTACATCAGATTATCATCATCTCGTTATATGATATCAGTTTTAAGTCATGAACGTTAAATTTTTAAACAATTTAAAATTCATTGAGTATCATCAATGTACATATATACGTGCTGCAAGGAAAATACACAATTTTATGAATTCAGCAATATAATATAATGTTTGCTTTTTATTTTTTGAAAGTTATCTATGTACGTCTCTGTTTTCTGACTTTTACAAAGGATATCTGCACTATTTGAAATTTAAGATTCCTAAATGCAGATCCTGTAGATTTTGATATGAATATGCATGCATGCAATAATTATTTTTTAGATGAGAAAATGTTTAGAAACTGCAGACGATTTCATAATTTATAAATGAATGTTGTTGGCTTTGAATAAAGACGAGACATCTTATATCTAGACTTTATTTAGTTAGTGTTTTTAGAAACGCCCAAAAAGCTATTTAATTTTAGTCAATTGTGTGTGTGTTCTATACGCATACTGAATGGCAAACAAACTTTAAGTATCCTAAATAATAGTATTATAACGGGTTATAATTTCTAATTCCCTAATATATAGATTTTTAGGTGAAATATGCTTTGGTTTTTCATTGTTTACTGAGTGTCTGAAAGTGTATACATTTTTGAGAAATGATTTTCAATCCATAAAAAGAAACATTTAGTTGTGACAATTACTCTGAACAGCAAGCAATATTAGCTTATACGCAACTTTAAATGTTTCATAAATTCAGAACGTAGTTAACTTGAAAGAGAATTGCTAAATATATGTTATGTGTGTCGTAAAAACATGTGAAATAAAAATGACTTTGGAGATTTGAATATAGTCAGACATACCGTTTGTTAGAAATTATTGAAATATGGATTATGCCACATATTTCATCATCAACGTTTCCACACTCAATCTGAACGTTTCCTTTCATAATTTTTTCGCAATTTGTTAAGTTGCGAAATCATTATGAAGTTCATTATAAATGGATCAATTCATTTTTTTTGACAAATGCTGTTCATCACGCAAGTTTCCATATGCGCAGTTTTCTCTTTTTTAATTTCATTTCCTGCTTTTTGTGCTCTATGTTTTAAAGTAAATGCAATATCATTCTTTCTGTATATAATATACATATTCAGTCTCAAGGTTACGACTAGTGGTACAGCAAGTCAGCATATATCTATTATTATGTTTTTATGTAAATATTTACCAAAATACAGTATATTAGTTTTTTAATAGCAATTTATAAAAACAATGCAGAAAAGAAGTTTATAAAACTGATTTTGTTGATGCTGAGAGGCATCTTAAGACATATGCATCATATTGTCTTGACATTGAATCAACGTTAATATACTTTTATTTAGAAATTCAAATATAGTTTTTGTTCATTATATTCCATTAATTTTCTCAAAAAAAAAATTGTTCATATACGTACATATAGTATGTGTGTGATATATAATATGGTTACGTTGTAGCCAATAAGAAATATGACATTTTATCATCATTTATATTAAATAACAGAGATTCGAATTCAATTAACCAAAATGTAGTTACATTTTTTGGGCTACGGTTTTAATTCCTTAATTATGAAACTAAAGGTGAAATTATTGATCCATATTTAGCAAATAATAATATAATAGTGCTTGCTAAATATGGATTTATTTAATAGCTGAATAGAATTGAATGTTAGTCCAATATGATGGAATTTATAAAGTTGACGGTAGGTCAACATTTATAAATCACTTAATTTGAAATTGCTACATGCAATTAGAACCAGATTACAATAAACTAAGGTTTGCAATAGACTAAGTCACGGAGCAGATTTCTTCCCACAGTAAAGTTGCCATAAAATTGGCTTAAATGTGATTCCTATCATTACCTTGCGAGAATTGACGATTAGACTTAAAGCTCAAACACATCTGCACACTTTCTAATGTGAAAATAGTGCCCTGAAAGATGTGGTATATGCTATAAAATAAGTACAATAAAAATCAAATTATAATTGTAACTTTCAGTAAAGCTTAGGGTGCCTTGATCCCACCTAATTCTGTAATTTTAGGCTGAAGGGTTTGGGGTGTGGCTTCCCTTTATATCTAATAAACCTATCGATATTTGAAAAGAATCATTTGGACCACAACATCTGGCTAGGTGGATTAAGAGATCAAACCCATGACAACTTCAAAAATAGCAGTACCACACCCGAAATCTCACTATCTTTCTTTTTTAGTTTGTTTCCTAATAATCTGATCAGGTAACTGGGTTATCATCAACCTTACACCTTGGACTAATGCCAGGATAATGCAAGTGGAGCCCGAATTGTGAAGTAACCTGAGGGGATATTTGGGAAATCCACACCCAAAAGGAGTTTCAGAAGGGTAAACTGCAGTATAATGGTATCATATTTCACTGGGTTTGTGGCTGCAGGGTCCATTGGAAATGCCCCACCCTGAACAAAAGGCTAATTCGATCATGGCCATACACATATACTATTAGGAAATCCTGGTGATAGGCATTTCGTCAAAGGCGTTGTTGGTGTGTAACTTCACATTGTAGTTCGTCGATCCCAAAAGGAAAGAATGTCCATTTGATACTTGGAAAACTATAGTTGAAAGCTAAAATGATTCTTTTACCTTATTTGGTTGAACATTTGGTTGCACTTTTTTCCAGTTGTTGTCTGGAATGACCGTCGAATATTGGTAAAAATCTACCAAATAGTACATGGATATATTGCTGGGTCATTTCTTACACGAAAATTTTGGTTATACCTAGTGCATATCAAAATCTTAGTAGCATGTGATTATTGAGGGCCGGTCTTACCAACACTGGTCGAACCAGTTTGACCCGGTGGACATTGCTGCCCCAAATTGCATATATTACGAATAGGAAGTCGGAATATGCAATTTGTGGCAGCTCTGTCCACCAGGTCAAACTCTGGTTTCATGGCAATCACCAGATTTAACCATACTAGTTATGTTGGTAAAACCCAAAAAGATGACCGGGAGGTCATACTGTGGTTAGAGTTTGACTACGGTTTCTTGACCACAGATTTCGACCAGTGTTGGTAAGACCGGCCCTTAGTGTGCAACATACCTTATTGGAACCAATGTTTTGCTTAGGAGTTGGTAAACATTGGCTGGACACAAAAAAATTTCTTAATGTGACCGTGAGCCTAAGTTATGCACTTTCGTCAAGTTATTTGTTGTGGCATTCTGGAAATTTCATTTATCAGTCGCATTAGTTAATCTGATAAATTCAAATTTTGGCGCTGTTTTACACATGGGTGCAACTTTATTGGGCAATCAGCTCGATGAGATATAGTTCACAATGTTAATTTTACGAAAACTGGCCACAAAATTTGTTGCACTGAAACACGGACCAACTCATCATTTCCCAGATAAGAGACTAAGAACATGACTGTAGATTGATTGTATTTGACAACTGTTTAAAACATGAAAAACCACATTCAAGACATGGCGCCAATCAGGGAACAAACCCAGGTAGGTCTTTTGACATTGAAATGCTGACAGCATAACCACTTTGATATCAAGCTTTGCTTGGTTACTCAAAACAATAACTTCCAAGTTAAGTGTGGAATGTGTGAGATACGGATAGTTTCTTCATTTTGGATAAATTTAAAGGACAATTATCGTACGTATATATCCAATTTATTGGATGTTTAAATCAAATTTTACTTGACTACTCCAGGTCCTGTAAACAGTACGGATTTTGTATTAGCTACAGTATGTGGAAACAACTGTTGAAAACCGCTATCACGATGTATATTCTTGTATTTAAATGGTGCATTTACCTCGGATTTACACAATTTGCATTAAACAATTTCCTACAGGACTGGCAGGAGTAATACCATTAAACTACCGGGCCATCACTCATAGGAAAAAGAAAAGGCTCGACTCGCTTTATCTCTAAATAGTCTGTGTACATGTCGAAACGACCCCTTTGAGAGCACATTTACGCAAACGTTCTTTTTCCAGGAACGAATCCCGAATGCCGAGAGGATATTATCCCGTATACATATCACGGTTTATTGGATTTTTATCGTTTTCTGGTCGAATAATTAATTATCATCCGGAACATTACGTATGCATTCGCGTAGAAATCAGAATGTTCGCTAGGGTTTTTTTTCTTGTATGGAGCATTTAGAGCACGGTGAACGCATATCCAATTTTTCTTATTTCTTCCAACGCAGAAAGTGTTTTATTAGGCTGGCGTTTGTTGAATCTCGTGTTGCCTGACGCCAGTACAATAGCCCAACGTTGAATGTCAGACTGGCACAATAAGAGGAAGGTCTATTGTAGTGGAAGATTTCTTTAAAATGCCTGGCGTTTCATGTAACAGGTGCTGGGAATTTTTCGATCCGTCCTCCTCTTCCGCTCACCTTGACAACAATGCAGTAAACAGTGCGGGGTTTGAAACCCAACGCTACATCTATACGGCGCTTTCAGATAATGAGAACAAAAAAATTCTGCCTGGGGTAGGGGAAAAGTCAATCTGCCATCTCAGATCTGTGCTCATGAATTATTGCTCATGCAGATTTATCAAACGGGAATGTTGCATCCCGTGCGCTTTGTTTATCATTGTTGCTTTATATGCAATCTTCAAATAAAAGGCATTATGCGCTATAATCGCATTTAATCAAATTCTATAGCTCTATTGGCACAGTATGCAAGCACACGTTCTTCAACAATGCTTTCCTAGACAGGTTCAGTTTTCTCCAGATCTTTAAAGTGTTCTTAATCTCGGTTATTGTTAATAGATTTAGTAGACGCCCCGGGTGAAGAAGCTATATATATATATGGGCCAAATGTGTTCTTTTTTTGTATTCCATCGTACAGTTTCATGAGAACTGTTTATACAACTGTCACGTCCCGCGTACCGGGGCGCGCGTAAATCGAGTCCACGACACTTGGTTGCAAAAGAAATGAACACAAGGTTTTAATGCTTTTTAACACAAACTGGCCTTGGCCTTACAAAATCCCGCGACTAGAGGGCATGGCGAAACAATAAGCAAAACAAACAAAATCACGCGACGCGTCACAACAGTACCGGTGGCTGACCAACCTGGTCAGGCCCCGGCCAAAACATAAGTAACACCACACAGGCCCAGGCTCGCTTTATATTTCACCCAACCCTGGTGGCGAGCTGGGGCGGTGTGGTTACCTAACTCCCATAATTGTCAACCACTTATGCCCAATTAGCATACCAAACGATCCCCTGTAATTACAACATTCCCGGGTCCGGCCTTGACCCTCTGGGGATCGTTGCACAACAGAACATGTCTTGTCCGCCTTGGTTAGTTGTTACCAGATGTTAGTTGGTTAAGGGAGAGAAGTGGTTAATCTGAAGTTTATAAGTATATACATTATGTATATTCAAAAATGCATCTGGTAACATATTTAATGACTATATATATTGATTAATTCAATTTTTTTTAAAATGATTTAGGCAAAATGTGTCAAGTGCGTGTATTTGTTTTTTGTTGTTTGTACTCAGTCAGTTAATAGGAATTCTACTTTACTCATATATTATAAACTACCTGTGTATCTTGCCCTAATTGTGCAGCGTCCCCATTTCTGTTGTAATATATTTGAATCCCCCTGCTAAAACAGTGTGAAGGTATTAATTGTGGAATGTAATGGAACTAAACTAATGGAACAAAATGGAAATATAATTTTCTACCAGTTCAATAATTGTTTTACTGTTGATAAACATTGTCTTCTTTACAATGTCCATCTTTAAACATTGTCAAAAATTTCATTGACCATCTTTAAACATTTTCAAAAATTCCATTGACCATCTTTAAACATTGTCAAAAATTTCATTGATTATCTTTAAACATTTTCAAAAATTTCATTGACCATCTTAAAACATTTCATATCTGGCAGTCATAAAGTTAAGACTTCATTAGCCCCTGGATAGCCTGGGGAATTTGAGTCCAAGATGACAAAATGAAACATGTCCCTCCTGAGGGCTGTTAAATTGCAGCATTCTCCAAGCACCTTCAGGCAATTCTCATCGTATGTGCAACGTTACGAGTAACGTTCCTTAAATCCAAACTGAATGTAGCGTAATTTTGTAGCAATACCGGAAATTTTGACCAAGACTATATTACTGCACGACACACAAGATTGTTCGTATCTGTTGCCCATCAGGTCATCCGAAAGGGTTTTTCCCCGGCTGATGTGTTTATAGAAACTTGCATGCTTGACGATTTCATTGAATTTGCAACTAAATTTCTGTTTTTTGTTGTTATAAATATTGTAGGCGAGTGCCGCTTTCCAGCCTCGTGGTCAGGGACGTGGTTTCAAAGTGGAATACGGCATACGATCAAGATTGATGGCAATTTCATGACGTCCAAAGGAACGTGTTTGCAGTTGGAAGGAGATAAATTCTTAATGGAAGACAGGTAAGCTGTTGAATGATTACTTTATTAAAATAAACACGTCGCTGCTCTGTAGTAAAACTCGTATATTACCCTTGTGACGAGTTAATAATGGGAGACTATATTATATAAAATTTTTGAGTTTCTTGTTTTAGCATAACGTTATTCAGACCTTGTCTAGACGTTTCAGAACATTGTGCACGATTCTTCTTCCTCTTCTTGAGTTCTTCAACACTAGTTTTATTTTGGTTTTCTCATACATTTTTTTGATGAAGTTCGATCTATAACATTCTTGTTTAATCCTCCTCGTCATGTACAATGTATATGTCATGTCAAACCATTGCATTGGTGGACTCACTAAGGTGTCAATTCGCTAGATGGCAAGTGGGTTACCGTTAAACGTAAGACAATATGTTTAAAATGTTAATGACTTTTTATTACCTTAATAACAGCTTTTCAGCTTATTTATTTTTTTGAAAATTTTCTTTCTTTCTTTTAATAATGAAATGATAGGGTTATGCATTAGTTGTGGGTGGGTCCTCTTTGTATCCTGGCAACCAACCTTATAAGAGCTTTATACATGGCAGCCAGTTATGGAAAGTTTCAATCTAGAATTTTTGCTAGTAAATGTCGGTTGCATCAACCTTTTTTTTAATTCAGAGTATTACCTCATGGAAATTTTTATTTTGATCCTTATGTTGTTCAATAAGGTTGTAATTGGCTTTAATAGGTTTAAATCTACCCAACACAGTGCAACGAGAGAGAATGTTGAGAATGTCTGAGTTTTGGTTCTGGAATTCCATCCTGTTTATTTTGACAATGCAGAAATGCAATGGCTTGTCCTGTGATAGGTGGGAAACAACGCGATTGAAAGGGAACGTGTATTAATAAGGAAAAAGGTCAATTACAATTAATTGAAGTTTGATGCCGCCTCTCATTAACGAACCACGATATTCCATGATGTTCTCACATAGCATGTTTTCTGCTTCAGAAATGAAACTCCACTGTTTGATTTTTGTAAGTGGATTGATTGCCGGATGAAACATGGCCATCATAAGTAATTTGAACAATGGAAAATTTGTATATCCACTCGAAAATTACACATTCCACTTTCAATTTGTAATTTTTCAGTGATTGTTTTGGCAGAAATTGCTTTGTCCAGTGTGTAGTGTTTGGTGAAGGCCAAGGAAATAAAGCGAGAGAATCCAATATATTTTGAACTCATTTTCCTGATCCACTCGATTGCACCGGTTGTTGTGCGACCAGACGCCAGACCTCCATCTTTTGCAATATGCTCTCACGTAACCGTTCACTTCCACTCCATTAGCTGGAAGGGAAGCCAGTGGCAGTATTCTTGAGAGATACAATCCGATATTGCCAACGGATGAGATCCATTCGCTTTTAAAGTCATTTCAAAAATGGAAATACTTGTTGAAAACAAGCCTTAACGCTAGCAGGCAAATGGCGAGTAGTGTGTATCTACAAGAAGGGCATGAGAGGGGATGTCTGCGAGGGGTGTTTACTGGGGATTTTCAAGACTACTAGCAGTGCTTACTTAAGATGACACGAAAAAGCCAACAGATGTTGACATGTGTTCACCAAATTGTTGGAGGTAGTTGTCATTCCATTGACCACCGTGAGGGATGATGTGAGGGGGGAATGGGGATGAAATGCTATCAAAAGATTGGTCGCTGAAGAAAAAAAAAGATGTGATAGAATCCCGCAGCTTCCCTTCATTCGCTCTATACAAAGGGTCTTACTTTTCAGGTTTTCTACTCCATTTTGTGCAATATGCATTATCAGATGTTTTCTGCTTCTGCTTCGTTGGAAGCTGCGCATCTGTAAGCATCACTGGACGATACGCTGACAAGGGGATTATCATCGAAGCAATTTAGGGAACTGTCCTCTTTAGGGATTCTTGTGGCTGGATTCAACTTTGCATAGGCTAAATGAAAAGAGACAGGGGCTGGCCAAGCGACTCAAGGGGAGCTAACGTCAATATCCGCAATGCTAAAACCTTTTAACTTTAATTTTGATTCAACAAATCAATTTTTTTTCAGTCCTCTAGTGGAATGATGTAACTACCTGGTTACTCATTGTTTTATAAAACCATAAATTTGTAACAAAATATGAAAGTAAAAATGGAAAGAAATTGAATCTGATAGATTCGATCCTCGATTTAATTTTATACGCTTGGTATATTTGTTTTTAAAGATTTTAAAATTTAATAAAGTTATGAACATCATTTCTAACGAATTTATACTACACATGGGGGAAACTGAAATGTAGATTAACCTGTATAATTAACATTGTGCGGTTTGAAATTCTTTAGTGATTAAAGCTTCCCCAGGATTAAAAGCATTAATATAACGTCCAGAGAAATTAATAAAATTTTGAATTAATGTTGTTTATGTTATTATGTATGCAGCGACTGTATTTCCTTGGTTGTAAATTATTAAATAACACATATAAAATGAAGATTGCAAGACATATACATATGTATGTCTTGGTGCGGAAATATATTAATATTCTGCGTGCATTTATACAAGTATACTTAATTATAAACGCGTTTTACGTTTCTATATTAAAAAACAGTGAGATATGATTAGTATTTTATAAAATATACATGCAGTTTTAGTGAATAACGTTATTGAGAACGCATTTGAAAATATTGTATAAATTCCAATTTTATACATGTATTTACAAAATTTCCTGCATAATGCATGTATAGTTACGCTCTAAATTATAAACTTTTATAAAGCTAGTTTCAACTTATCTGCTAAAAAACCTAGAAGTTATTTGAACAGAAACCTAAAATTCTGACAATTTGTTAAGCTTTCTAAATCCACATGGACATCGGTGTATTTGTTCATACATGAAAATCTTAGGCCAGTGAACTGACTTCACTTGAGATGAAAATTACTTTTCTTCATCATCTCCCAAAACGTTGACGTAATCTTGCATACATGTCTGTATTAAATGTAAACGCTCTCTTAGCACCTAAGAGATTAGAGTAGTTGATTTTCAGCTGCTACAGCCCGTTATATTTAGAAGGAACATATACACTAACGTACTTGCAATACGGGAAAAAAATGTGCAATATAATTTATAAAAGTTGGGTCGTGTTATCACTATCACATGGCAACAGTACTTTTATAACTATTTTGTCGACAGCTTTTCAATAAAAAGAGGGGTATTGCGTTTTTACATACTTATGCATATTTTATAGCTGTTAAAAACCGATATTCCATTTTAACTGGACATTTTAATTGTTAATGTAAACTGGCAAATGCGCGTTTGTCCTATTTCAACATTTCCAGAAATGTGCAGTCTGAAGCGTCATACATGCATATAAAACAAATAAATGAATCCGTTCATATATGTATTTTTCCTTATCCCACTTCATACTGGATAATCATCTCTTATGCCAAGTTTTTTTCCACAATAATACTCTTTTATTTCATGCAATGAAAGACTCGTATCTGGGCAAATATTTTTTGGCCTTTGCTTATATATTTTTGTTATTATTATTATTAGTGTGATATATAGTAAGTTCTTATACGCACCTCTCTCACCGTTGGGATTGGAAATTCAAGGTGCTCGAATTTACTTCTCATACATATGTTAAACGGACCATACCCAAAAACTAAAATTGAAATAAAAAAAAAATATTTTAATAACATTTTCCTGCTGCATCCTTGTAGAACAAAATGCCTGGTGGCCATGCTCCAAGTGAGATGGAATTGAATTTTTTGGTGGATTTCGTTTTAGGAATATTTTTCTTGTTAAATCAGTACAAATGGAGATTGAAAGGCTGCGAAAAAGTGCATGAAAGACTTGCATGAATGTATGCAGTGAGAGCCAAATATTATTAGACCTTACTTGGAAATGTGCTCGAACAGGCCTGTAGCGTTTTCGTTATGGCATATGGTTAGTTCTCACGAAGATTGTTCTATGCTAGATAAAGCAGGGCGCTTTGTTGTTTTGGTTTCCATGTCCTTGTTGCCTGTAGCGCAAGACGAATGTATTGAATTAAGACGGAAATTTATGCGTCTTGAATTGCATCGAATAATCAGGCTGCATAATTTAGATTTGGGCAAGTGCATGCTAGAAGAAACAAACCGCTGTCATTTTCGATATTTTTGCGTAATTGTTAATGATAATAATTCAATTGTACTTCGCCTTCTATAGTTTTTTTTTTTTTTTTTTTTTTTTTTTTTTTTTTTTTTTTTTTTTTTTTTTTTATGCCAAGGAGCGAATCTTTAATACAAATGATGTTTTTAATAACTGCATGGAACGACTTGCTATAAAGTTTTCCGCAGTTTAAGTTTCAATATGATCATCCATTCGTGAAAGTTAAAATAAAAGCCATGGCAGCTTTTTGAAAGGCACAAACGAAACGCTATAAATCTAGACATTCTTTCCAACCACATCAATGCGACTTTGGTATGTTACTTCAAATCTGCTATAAAGTGTAACTAAACAGCCATACTTCACTATAGCTGGAACATATATCACTGCAAAGAACAGTTTCTAAAATAATGTGATGCCCAATAAATTAATTTTACGGTCTCCTTATTTTGTTATGTCAAAGCCTGATCCACAGGTTTAAGAAAAGGATGGTGATAAAATTACAAGTAGGAGAGACGGTCAGTGGGCACACTTTTTAGAATTTTTTTTTTTTTTTTGGGAAAAATATTTAACTTGGAGCATTTAAAATCGTTTTAGAGCAACTAGTTTTTTTGCTATAAAAAATTAAAGTTGGCATGGGGTACAATGGTCCACGCGAAATTAAGACAAATTTTACAAGAAAAAGAACACCTCATTGATTAATTGTGTTTAATTCAGCACGTCAATTTAAAATTCCAAGTATAAATTACAAAAACGATTAAAATTAACCGTAATTAAAGCAGCTTTCATATTTTCACTGCTTACTTGTCCAAATGGTTTTTTTCTTTCTGTGATTGGGAATGGTTTTTACTTTAAAACATACATTTTAACATGACTTTTATTTAAAGTTATGATTAATTAGAAAATATAAAAATATTTTCCAAAAAACATTAATTGGGCTATGCTGGGACATGTCCCACTGTACCCCATAATGTTGTGGTCCACTGTGACCCGTATAACCTATTTGATTTGCATAAAGTGTTACAGCTGACCACATGGCTAATTAAGATATACTTTAGTTTGAAATTATAGCTGGTTATATACACTTGTCAATGGTATATTGCAGCAAGTGTAACAGAAATGCTCCACTCTCTAAATTGGAACACGTTTATGGGATCATGTTTATGCAATCTGCTATTTAGAAAGATAGTTTAGAGATCTTTTTGGAATATATTACACGCTATTTGACATTTCTATCAAAAGTTTGATTTCACAGGTCTGTGGCTTTTCATGTGCCATTTCGACTAGTTCTGTTCTAATGTTTGTGTTTGTTCACTTTCTGGTGTTTGGCGGAAAGTACTGCGGTGTTATTTTAACTAACTACAGTATATATTGGCGGATTAAATTGGCTTAATTAGTCGCCTCCCTTTAACTGCTTTATTCTGGTGGAAACGTTTGAATTCGCGTGTACCCCAGCGGAATATTGGCGAATGCACGATTTCAAGCCTTGTTTAAGTAAATATTATCCGTTGCGTCGATCCACCTGCTGTTTGCATGTTATATGCTGAATAGTGTAGCTGAATTGCTGGCCATGACGACGTGTTTAATCCAGCTATTTCACTCATTAAGATTTGATGTATTCCATAGTACAAATAAGCGGTTTTATTGATTTTCAACATTTTATTCCTAAAGCAAACTAATCTCAATCGATCTGCAAACATGATGATATCAGATATGTGAGGTTAAAACAGTTATTAGATATATGAAGCAACTTTAACATTTATATTCTCGTTGTATTGGTACTGTTCATAGTAAATTTGATTAGTTGTAGTGTTTAGCATGTAAAATGACGTTTGTAATGTATGCAATTTGTAATTTTATTCTGGATGAGGTTTAAGAGTTGACATTTTATTTTTTGGATAAATTGTATAAGATGCCCATTTAAAACAAAAACATGCTAAAATTGTCACTATATTCACCTTCATATTTGCATTAGTCTGTACCAAGAGGAAACAATTTAATGACCTTATATTAAATTCCATTATCTTTACCAGGACCTATAGGAAAATGTCACCCTTGGGATTTCTCTATATTAATTAATAGGACTCTTCTAATTAAAAATTCTTCCGCAATTGTGCACCATTAATAAAGTTATTTTCCCGGAAGTGTAGTTATTAAAATACTGTAGTTAAAATGCAGATGACTTTCGATGAATAGTTGGCGAGTTTTGGGTCCAAAGTATATAAAGTGAAATATTCGCTAGAAACTTCCAAGATGACCCTCATTTTCTTCCAGTGACTCCTTCTAGCTCTGCTGGAACATAAATCCATTAATTATTGCCTCCAGTTGTGCAAGGTGCAATATCCTGCTATAAATTTTGTAGGGAAACCGAGCGAAAATTACAATTTGGTGGGATCGTGACCTAGACTTTCCAAATATACGTGCAGATATGCAAGAAACTTTCTAATTATGATTTTGTCATCTCAGCCTGACGCATCTTTCGGCAAGCTAACATTTTTGATGGCAACTTTTTCTCAAATCAAATCACCTTACGCTTTATGTTATATACTTATCTGAAAGTGACATTTTGACATGTCCTACGTTGTTTACCCATATTTCAAGATTATAAAAGATCTTCATCATATTGAAACGATATGAAAGGCCTAGCATCATATCAAAACCATTCCTCTTGTGTGGGAGGCTGATTAAATAGCTTCAAGATAGATACTTACCTTCTGCATGGTGTTCCCTAAAAATCTCATAAAAGACTTACTAAAAAAATGTCATTTGTGAACGTTTAGATAAACGATGATTTAAAATTAGATTATTAAAAGGGACAAGGGGATGACATAATCCGCTATTTTTCTTGAAAAGATCCCCAAACAAGGACACAAATACTTCTTTCTATTTTTCTTTTACCTCTCTAAAAAAAACAAGCTTTATTAATAAGAAACGAAAAAGTAATTTCTGGACAAAATTCTCAAATTACTTCGCCTAAAATGGAATATAGTTTGAATCATTTTATTGCTATCACGTTAGATTTTGTTGTTGCTCAATTCAAAAAGTAGTGTGTTGACAAAACATCATTTGTAGAATAGGTGCCTTTCAAAAAATGTGGTTGCGACTTTCAGTTGTCATCAAAATTTTCTGAAATTTGGTATGAGGCTTGTAACATAGCTGCAAAAACATGGTGTTTATGTTACAGTCAATGTGTCAAACCAGTCATTTTGTAAACTGACAGTGTAGGCAGTGTAAAAAGGCAGTGTACAAAATGACTGGTCACGTAATGACATCCGATTAATAATAACCTAGCCTAACCTAACCTAACCAGGCAATAAGTCAAATAAATAATCAAGCTAAATTTTCAGTCATTTTGTAAAATAACTGCAAATACCAGTTATTTTGTAAAATGGCTAGTTGGCACATTGACTGTAGCATATGCACCGAAAAATTCATTTTGTGTAACAAGGCAGAGTTTGATATTGCCTGGTTGTAGTGCTCAAGGTGCAATGTGCTACGTCATATTGTACAGGCCTTGGTAAGAGCGCCTTGACTAGGAATCAAAAGGAAACATTTTTCTTTTGATCCTGGCCGCCTCTTGAGCGATCGCTGTTTTTCGCCAAAAGTTTCATGAAACTTCTGGCCACAAACCTGGTAACGAAACTTTTGTTAAAAACATGCTTTTGTTACTGAACATGTGCGAATAGTTTAATAAATAGTTCAGGGTAATGGACCAAAACGTAATCGAAATTAAATTATCGTTCATAACAATGTGTTTTTTTTAAAAAAAGTGTTAAGAATATATTTGCAATTTGCACTGTACCTTGTGCATATACGTGTATTATAACAACATACGTTTTTCTTTAAATTGACAACTTTTAACCTTATCTACATAACCTATTTCTTCATATGCTTCATATGAAAGTAAAGTCATAAAACGAAAGCATTGTACAACGTTTAGAATGCCCAGATCACTTCGTTTGATTTCCTAGTCAAAATCATGATATTTATTTATTCTTCAACTGAATACTTTTGGTGTCATTGTATAGGACATATATGCTCATGCTAGTGGAATATGATACGAATGCGTTTTCAAATTGACGGTACATTTTTATGAAACGAGTGCACTCTTATCAACGTCTGCATGCTATTTTTTGTGTAGGTTTTGGCATCCTGGATGAAAATTTCACATACAACATTTTTCACTTTCAATTTATATTACGATATATGCCGTATCTGTCACAGGATGTGGATCTCTCTGACGATAAAATTTCTACTGTGTTGCTAACAATTTTCTATTTTTGATTTGTGTTGCATGGGAGTAATGGTAAATTCACATAAAAAGATTGTTAGTAGGCCAAGCACCAGGTTAAAGCAATCGCTTGCAAACTATACAGTCAATGCACGAGCAAATGCAGACATGTACTATGATACATTTTATTTTCTGTGAAGGTGCGGTTCTACGTGAGATTAACTCTCGCGAATCTCTCGTCACATCTCGTATTCCACAAAATTTCCCAAACTTAGCTCTAGACATTAAAAAACTCTAAACACAAGCATCTCCTTAGTGCGCTGTTGCGAGCTGCTATCAGAAGTGCGTATCCACGTGAGAGAGACTCTCGAGATGCTTTCGATAGCAGTTCTCAATGTTGAACGTGCAAAAATGTGCGTGCTGCTGTTTGAGAGCTGCCTTTCTCGAATTGTTATCACTAGTGGTCATGTGAACCCTGACCTCTTTGATAGCTGCTCGCAGAATACAAACCATGTTTGAATTTTGAGAGCAGCTGTCCAGAGCTACGGATTATGGCCTTTCCGAAATAGCAGTAGAACATCGAGGAGATGCTTACGTTTGGGATTTTTAATATTTAGAGCTAAGTTTGGGAAATTTAGGAATTTGGGAGTTTGGGGAATTTGACTAGTAATGTAAACAATGCATACATGACACATCTAGATTGTACATTACATATACACAGAATTCCTTGAAAATAAGAAGTCAATGTGAAATAGCTGAGGCTTATCGTTTAAAGGTGTAAATTCACTTTTTTTAATGGAATATGCCCCATCACATTTTTACAATATGAACGTATATATGATACATCATCTATACACTCCTATCCTCGTTTTTACTTTTTTAGAGTGTATTCAAACATAAAAAAAGTTCGCTAGAAAATGAAAAAGGGACAGTGATCATTCGAAGTAGGCTATGGCTAGTTGACTGCGTTGTACATTAAATTCAGTAGTCATCCCCCACCAAAAAACCAAAAAAAAAAACGTATATGGATCAAATATATATAGATCATGTTTCCTTTGTATTTTATTTCATTTCTATTCTGTGATCTTTTGGCGGCCGTTTAAATTTATTGACTGTTATGAGCCGAATAAGGAAAACATAAATCATCGGGCGTAGCATTGGAAAGTACAGCCGTGTGCATGACGAGAAGCTGGCTTTCTTTTGCCCGTAAAAGGGCATCTTTAGGCGCCATTAGTGTTCGTATCACGCCGCCGCAGCCCAATGCTTGCCACGCTTCAAATCTTAATCTCCATCTTTATTTCCCCAAGGCAATTGCAAATGGGAGCGCTCTTTTAAAACTGATCCACAACGGATCCCAATTATTTATCCACCCACCTATTGTCTCTGCTGTGATGTGCTAAGATCCCGCAACTAGAGCATGAAATAACTACTTTTCACAATTTCCTACACCACTTTTTCCCCTCAAATAAATGCGGAGATGATGTCAGCCGAGCTTACGAAATTGTTTTCTGCAAATTTTGCCCCCCTGCCTTTCTTTTTCTTTTTTCCTCGAGGAGAAACTAACTGTTAATTTGGAACCATTTCTATGTTCTTCTCAGCAATAAATCTAAAACGCGTCTTTAATAATGATGGCCTTGTTGGAAAACGCGTTCCAAGGACCCCTGCTTGTCGGAAATTGCCCCATTGTACTTGTCCGAGATTGCCAACAGTGAAATACGTTTATGTTCAAGAAATTCAAACATATGCTAGTTGGCTTTATTTGACAAGCTGATGCTCCAAAATAAAGCTAGATATCGAGGGAGCGAAGATTACAGTTATCCGACTTACTGGCAACATAATCACATTTATTTTATATTAGTTTAGGAATAACAGCATATTCAAAAACGTTGGATCTGTCCAAGGACTAGAACAACTTTTTGTCAAGTCTGTAGCAGAATTGTATACAGTATACGCAACTTAGTGTTGATTGTAGAAGATCAAGTTGCTTTGGATATGCTGGAGTTTTCGGATACTATAACAGAATATGCAAGTTTTTAAAAATAGCGTTGTATGTCTTTTTTCTTTCGATACAGCTTAATTAAGGTTGATTACAACCTATACCTTTCAATGGGTAAATTTACAACGACACTCACAGCTAAACAAAAAAGAGATTAAATGAAAATAAAAATTGTTTAAAATAGTTTGTTGGATCAGCAAGTGCATCATATTGTTGTTTTTCACTATGAATTGGTAGATTTTTCAAACTTATTTATTAATTTTAAAAAATCTACCAGCTCAAAGTCAAAAACAACAACATGATTCACTTGCTATTCATCGAGCTATTTTAAATTTTTTTTTTTTTTTATGTAATCTCTTTTTGTTTGGCTGTGAGTGTCGTTTAAAATTTACCCATTGAAAGGGATAGTTTGTAATCCCCCTTAAATGGACTAAAACAAGTTTTGTCAAATAAGTAGCAGAATTTAAATCAGTAGACAAGTATAATGTCATCATCAAATTGCTTTAGAAATGTTGGAATTGGGAATGCGTTTCTACATACGTCTATTGTTGTAAGAAAGTTGGTTACTGTATTGAAGACAAAATTACCATATTTAGTTTAAAAAAAACGTGTATTTGTAACAAGTTATTTTGTGCATCCTCTTTATACGAAAGAAGTTTGACGCCAATTTTCAATCCATTGGACCTTCTCACTACGTGTTGGCAGCTCTTTGCGTTCAAGCTATTGAATTTTTTTGCCCAATATGGAATCATTTTGGAGTCAATCGAATTCGAGTTTTCCGATTTTCTTTATAAGTTTTTCTTTTATGAGAGATTCAGTTGAGCAAAACATCGCTGTTTGGCTCTTACATGCAGCGTCTTTCACAAAAGGTTGGGTTTTCAAACGGGTTGTATCAAGGGTGTTCTTTAAAACTTGTTCGCTGCTCCCATAAGTAATTGTAATGGAACAAATTTAACATTTTGATTGTGATTGCTTATTAATTTATTAGCTAATTTTTCCTATGGTATGTTAATGAATAGTCATTGATCCTATATGTGTCAATATTAGTTTTATATCTGTAAACACTGGTAAATGTTCCTGCATTTGTACTCCATTTGCAACTTGAATGAGTTGTGCACCTTATTGGTTAAATTAGTGCCGGTCAGTAGCCTGAAATGGTGATATAGCCATCACCATTACCAACGCCAAAGATTGTTTTATCGTGTTGGAAACTCGAGGGAATGTGTTCCATATTGCGAGCAATAAAATTGGATCCGTGTGATTTTCTGTTATTATCTGATTCTTTTAGCCATTTCGTGACATGTGCATATTGCTAACAACAATGTTGTTTCTATATGTTTATTGCCTTTTCTATTCCCACATTGTAATACCTGTTGGGATTGATTCCGAATTGAGATAAGTTTGGCAAACAAACTGGATCTATAACCCTTATGGTATTCACTTTCAATCTTTTCTCGCTTAACTCGCACTTTTTCTTTTTTGAATTTTTTAGCATTTTTTTTATATTTCACATGTAGCGTGCATCCTTCATTTATATGTTAACTCACAAGGGCCTACTAGGACTATTTTTTCTCCGTTCAGCTCAGGCGTACGTGTCTCCATAATTGCAATACAAAGTCCCATGTTAGTAGCATCAATTAGGCTGCACCGGTCTCAGAAGATGGAGCTTCATTTTCACAAAATGATGGATGATGTTCATGTCACATGCATCAAATTATAAAATCATTTAGAGTCGAATCCATTTCGCTCCTTGGTTGAGACCCCGCTGAGGGAACCCCCTACCTCGGAAAGTAGACCCGAAAATAACCGGCTTTCAAATCAAAGTCGAATAATAATGATGAGGAGAAATTCCAGATTGGAAAGTTTTCTGTTCTAGTTGAAAGAGAGAAAAAAAAAGATTCACCATGAATGTCTGCAAGCATGAACCTACTAGATAAGGGAACGTAGAGCACGAAGGGGTTTCTTTTGCAAACTTTAATCGCTTAATCATTTCCGGATGCCTAAAATGATTTTCTATTCAATAGAACGACGAACGCATGCCTCTTTTGATCAAACATTAGTTAGTTTTTTAGTGAAAAACGTGCCAAACCATTAAGTTGTTGAATGTACACATAACGTAAACTAAATCAGCAATTAAATCGGTATTTTCAATTCATTGGTGAATAAAACAATAGACACCAATAGAGATTTCTATTGTTATTTGGACACTTTATTTGGTTTAATTGTTTTCTATGGTTCCTGAATTGACTTCTATTGGCTTCTATTGACTCCTATGGTTTAGCTGCATTGACTGAACATTAGAAAACCATATAAAACAATTGAAACCAATAAAACCAATAGAAAATTTCAATTGATACCAATAGAAAACAATGTTCCAAAAACAATAAAAAACAATAGAAATCTGTATTGTTTTTTTCACCAGGGTTAGCCTACAAAAATGACGTATAACATAAAATAACGTATAACAAAATTAAACAATGGATATTAAGATTCATTTTCACGTGAGATTATTTCTCGAGAGTTACTCGTTACATCTCGTATTCCACAAAATATCCGAAACTTAGCTCTAAGCATTAAAAACCCCAAAAGATAAGCATCTCCTCAATGCTTTTCTGATATGCAGGAAAGGCCATCATCCGGGCGTTTTTGCGACATTTTTGGCTTAGCTCTCGACAGGTGCTCTCAAAATTCAAACTTGGTTCGTATTTTGCGAGCTGCTGTCAGAGACAGTTCTCGAACCCTAGCAAACGCATTTCTGCACGTGCTACATTGATAACTGCTATCGAGAGCATCTCGAGAGTTTCTCTCTCTTGGAAACGCGCCTTTCGAATATTATTAGTATGGACCTGGAAAACCTGAAATAGTTATGAAAAGTGATTTATTTTAAAAAAAGTCGCTTAATTAATAGCTAGCTATATGGGTGTAACATATTCGTAAATTGTGAACATATGAAGGGTCTCAGCCCTTACAGCTGATAGTATATGTTGTAGTTACTCTATGAACTTTATGACATCTATGAACTTTTGTGATAGCTGATACTGCCAATTTTAATACAAATGTCAAATCTATATGTTGAATTATCCCCGACTTTTTCAAACTTAATCATTTTTCCTGACTTGAATAGTCTAGATCCACCGTTTAAATTAAAATTTAAATTAATTTGTATTTTTATATAATTAAGGATATAGATGCTTTAAAATATTCTTTTGATGTAGTTAGTTAAAATAACACTGCAGTACTTTCCACCAGAAACAAAAAACGCAAACATAGGTAACTGACGAATTAATATTTGTTATTCGTGAATATTTTAGTGATGCAATAACTTCTTTGAATAGAAGTTTACTTTTTTACTGCTTTTTTTGTTTTCATCCACAATTATTATTGTGCACTATATTAACTCTGTTGTTGTCTTCTCCATACGTGCATAATTTCTGGCCATCGTTACACATTGGGAATGCTGACTACATGTAATTGAATAGTATTAAGATTTATTTATCCATCTTTTGAACCACAAGATCAATTTATGATAATTAAACTGAGCCTATTGAAATCGCAATTACTGCTCACTCGAATATCACGGTTCAATTTCTGTATTTCTGCTCGATGGAGTTCATTCAAGTGACTATAAACTGAATGTTGCATATACCAGTCATACATAAATGCACAGCTTGCAATAAATAACGGCGATAATGATGAGTTTCCTGAAAATAATTAAGCTATAGGAAATTATTTGGTAGGGTTTAAGACATTTTTATTGCTTCAGTTATATTTTGGGAAGATTGTATTGACGTCCGTATAAGTCTTTCATGGCACGAAGTAATTTTGCTATATGCAATCATCTATAAATCGAAAACGGATGCTAAGGACTTAAATAATACTCAGGGACATGCGCGAGAAATAAATTTTCTCCTGTAAATGAAGATCAAAGATTTCCCATTCGCAGAGTCCAGTTCGTGAATCTTTCTGCATTTTTCAAATGTGCACGTATACAGGATGTGTGGCAAAAAATATAAACATGTGGCTACAATATTATCAATGCAGTGTAATGTGAGACAATTTTCCGCCAAATTGGCCAAATATCATTTAACCTTTTTCCCACAAAAATATGCAGACGACCATGACATTCCTGAACTGGACTTTTGTAATTACAGTGCCTTCAAGGTGGGAGTAGCTACCCTACCCTGAACG
>JAQGBW010000032.1:0-87059 GCA_034698625.1 Julus scanicus | reverse complement strand
TATTTTGAAACTAGATTTCAAACTGTATTTTGAAACTAGATTTCAAACTGTATTTTGAAACTAGATTTCAAACTGTATTTTGAAACTAGATTTCAAACTGTACTTTTAAACTAGATTTCAAACTGTACTTTTAAACTAGATTTCAAACTGTATTTTGACTTTCAAGATATATTTTGAAACTAGATTTCAAGATGTATTTTAAAACTAGATTTCAAGATGTATCTTAAAACTAGATTTCAAGATGTATTTTGAAACTAGATTTCAAGATGTATTTTGAAACTAGATTTCAAGATGTATTTTGAAACTAGATTTCAAACTGTATTTTGAAACTAGATTTTAACCTGTATTTTGAAACTAGATTTCAACCTGTATTTTGATACTAGATTTCAACCTGTATTTTGATACTAGATTTCAACATGTATTTTAAATCTACATTTCGAACGGTATTTTAAAACTTTATTTCAGGCTGTATATACCTATAAATAAATTTTATAAAGTGTAGGCGTAATCACAAAATCAAATACATTTTGTTAACTACAAAGCATACTATAAAGTACTAAATAGCGACCTTTACAGTGTTTAAATCGCTATTATTAAACAGAGGTTTTTTTATTTAATAGAATTCTAAAGGAAATATCCTGCATATTGAATCTCGTCAATCAAAAGTCAGTGGAGCTCAAATTGAAGTGTTGTTAAAGGTAGAAATCACAACTGAAGCACTATTAAGTCTATTGAAGGTATTTCGTCAAAGTGCACCTCTAGTTGACGTCATTATTTTAAACGAGCATCAACACAGCATAAAAGGTATTAAAAATCGAATTGACAGAAGCTTGAAAATGACCACTAGGGATTCAAATCAACTATCAAAAATTGTATATGGCTTCTCTTTTTCGAAAAATAAAAAATACAATATTTTGTTATTCTAAAATCTTAATTTTCATTTTAAATTTACACCTTCCTTTATAAAAGTTTACTATAATTCCTTTTGAATTATGTGATGTTGTGGTCAATAATATTCCCTCGTCTTCATTGTGTTAAATATTTAAGTTTCAATCATGTTGTTCTAAATTTAACTTATAACTACAGCTCCTTGGTATCCCAAGCACATAAGTGAATTGGATCTATGCAATCATCTAATGACGAAATTCGAACCTGATCTGGATATGGACCATCCGGTATCCACGAATGTTTATTAATATTTGCCCAGAAACTCTTTGTTGTTGATAACAAGTGATTTATTAGAATTATGAATACTGTTTTTTTTATTTCTTCAGGGGTTTGCTGATGCGAAATATCGTGCTCGAAGGAAGGAAATTGCAGATATTGCATTTGATTACAGATAGTAAGTTAATATTTATGAAAATAAATTATCTGTTAATTGCAATAAATTTTTTAAACTTTATACAGCTCAAAATGCCCTCAAGGTAATTAATTCAACAAACAAAAAAAGCGTGCAAAGCTCTTAATTTAAAATTTCTAACTTATTATGTAAATTACAATTCAACCTATGCATAATTATTCTTATCGTTTTACGACGTACTACATCAAAAATAAGAAACTTGCATTTATAAGGCCATGGGCTTGAATCAACTAAATGTTATAACAGATTAATAATTATAATAGCCTACAAATCCTTCATATCAATCACATTATATAACTTAATGTTTAATTGTCATTATGGTGTTAAATAAGTAGTTATGGCTTCATGTACAGTACGTATACATAAATTATTAAATCATTTTTTAGCGGTCAATCAATTCCTCGTGTTAAATATACACCTGCAGAAATAAAAACATGGTAAGTGTACGAAATATTTAAAAAGACTAGATTTAATATTTGAAATGCACGCCATGAGATAATTAACTTCACAAATTTATTGACACTGTTTTTATATGTGGATTTTAATTTAGTCATTTCTTACTAATCACATATTGGTTTTTTTACAAGGGGATTTGTTTACAATCAACTTGTCGGCTTATTTGATAGCCATGCTTGTCAACAACATATTCGAGTTTTCAAACTTTTGGAAGAGCACTGTGGCTACAGGGCAGACAATATTCCCCAACTGGAAGACATCTCCAATTTTATGAAAAGTTAGTCCTTAAATTAATCAACCAATGGTATGAAGATCCATTGAACCATAACACTCATATTCGATAAATTGGTTTTTTTTTTAGAAAAGACTGGATTCACCCTACGTCCAGCTGCAGGTTTGCTGACTGCAAGGGATTTTCTGTCAAGTTTGGCCTATCGAGTATTTCAGTGTACTCAATACGTCAGGCATGAATCTTCCCCAGAACATTCACCAGAACCGTTGAGTATATTAAATCGTTTTCGTTGATGTGCATGCATTAGTTGGCAAGTCAACTTTACCTCCAATTCAGCAATTCAGGTTGACATATGTGTCAATGGACAAACAAATTACAAAGATCTTGTCTAGGTTTTTATATGCAGAGTATCCACAAATATATATAAATGGGGACATTGTTATTGATTAAAATTATACAAACTCTTTATATCGAATGTATATGCTTGGTTAATGATGTTGGAAAATACCTTTATGCAATTCTATATTTTAATTGCTGCGTCATTGGTTTTAGGGATTGCATTCACGAACTTCTAGGCCATGTACCAATGCTTGCTGATCCAACATTTGCCCAATTTTCTCAAGAAATTGGACTGGCATCATTAGCCGCGTCCGATGAAGAAATTGAAAAATTTGCCACAGTAAGTCAAAAAATGTTAACTCGTATGTGATGACTGAAAAAAAAAATGTACAAAATATTAATTTTTACCCTTACCTTAGCTCTACTGGTTCACAGTGGAATTTGGTTTATGTAAAGAAGGTAATGGAATTCGTGCATATGGAGCTGGTTTGCTATCATCCTATGGTGAATTAAAAGTAAGCACTAAATGTAAAAAAGAACAATTTTTAGTTAATTGATATTAATTAAGTTGGTAAGTTAAAGGAAGTTGGTAAATTATGTGAATGCAATGCCAATGTTTGGTGCCTGCACCACATACTCGATTCATGATTATTTTAATCTTGTAATCTTATTATGTATATTAATAATTTTAGTTAAGTTTGTTAATAAAGTTAACTGCAATTATCATTAATATGGCATATTATTAAACCTATTATTTTCATTTTTACATAGCATGCATTATCTGGAAAACCTCAATTGCTGCCATTTGAGCCAGATAAAACAGCAATTCAACCATATCAGGATCAAGACTATCAAGATGTTTATTTTGTAGGAGAAAACTTCGAGGATACAAAAAGCAAATTCAGGTAAGACGAAATACCATAGCTAAACATCCACTATCTATCCAAATCGTTTTTATGATGTTAAATGATATCCGAACTTGAAATATGCCCTTTGTTCCTGTTCACAACAAAGATTATTAAATTTACATTTTTTCTTCATTATCGTTTGCTAAAGTATGACTTTAAAGCCTTTGTTCATTGGTTATGCTAATTGGACGGCAGGAAGCTTTTTTTTCAAAACCTGTATTTTATTTCTCGACTATGAATATCAGACTTAAGATTTTTATAATTACATACACGTTCAGTATACCGATGTAATATCGGTCTAATTAAGCACAAGAAAAATGATGATTTTAAAATTGTATTGTATTTTGCATTCCGGAGTCATATTTCATGCTTCTGATGATTAGAATGGAAGCTCAAGTTGCATTGTTTGGGAGATATGTATAATTAGCAGGAAAATGGAAGAATGGCTATTATCAGTAAAATTTGCAGCTGAAATTTACATATTGAAATATACTTGCCTTTATGCATATTATATCATTATCCATGTTGAATTAATTTAGTCTTGTCATGTTTTTTGTACCATAGACAATGGCTGTCCAAGAACCTGAAGCGTCCATTCGAAGTTTATTATAATCCTCACACTCAGTCTGTGAATCAACTGAATTCATCCGATCAGTTGAATAACTTGATGATGGAACTAAAAGCACAATTTAATCTGCTATGTTCAGCTTTGGAAAAACTAAAACTGCATTAACCATGTTGACTTGTAGGTTTTAATCCATAAACCTGTCTTCTGACTTCGTTAATCGAGGATACGATGAAAATCACTTTTACGCAAATGAGTTTAAAGGTCAATTGCTTTGAAAGGGAATTACAATAGTTCTAGCCATATTTGAATACCTATCGATATTTATGCAAATTATATAAAAAAAATGATTTGTCAACTTTGTTTTGAAGAGAAATTCCGATGAGAAATACATATATATGAATAAATTAATTTATAATAAGTTATTACAATAAAAAATAATTAAAAAAACAACTAAGGGTCATTCACAAAGGACATCTTCGAAATTTCTTCAAAAATGAACCCTTTCTCCCCCCCTCAATTTCCACACGTTGTCCATTGTAGCTCAGACCCCCTCCCCCTTCATGGACGTCCATAATTTTTTATGTTTGAAGTAGGGTGTCCAAAAACATTTTTGGAACATACAAAGGCCCATCCTATAAATTCCCAAGCACCCGCCTAGCTATCAATTCCATGACATGTTTTCCAGATTTTTCTGATTAACCGAAATTTCCTGACCTCGAAAGAAAATTCCAGCATACACAAAGTTAGGCATAATTCCCGACTTTTCCGAGGTTTTAAAAATTCAAGAAGTACATTTGGGACACATTTCTTCTGATGTCCATTTTCGCTTTCACTTAATTAAACAACTTATTATTAAACAAAAAATCCAAAAACTGAAAAATATCATCATTATGGACGTCCTTAATAGCTACCCCCTCTCTCCCCATGCCTACATGGCAGAAATCCCTCCCCCCTCCCACATTCTCCCGCCACTGTGGTTTTCGCGGTTTTCCACAGTTGTTTCCTCTCCTTATTCTTCTTATGACTTGAGTGTTTGAGCCTCTAAACTTAACCAACCAACCAACCATTACAATAAATAATTTATACTGAAATGTCATTCATAAAATATATTTAAAATTAAGTTTAGACGAAAAATCTAAAAATAAAGTTATACGGTGTTAATGAAAATATGGACAAATGCTCACTATGTTCGGATTATTCATTCGTCCTGTCTGTTATGGATGTTTATAAAAATGTTCACAATATTTATACAGTAGTTATGTAAAGCATATAAGGCAGAAACTTAAGATTCTTTGCTTGCAAATACTTCCAATTATAGCATGCATATATTTACATTATGTAATATCCTGTTATTCATACCGTATAATTACAACATATTTTGTTTTAAGAAACCAGGGACAATTATCTATCTATACCTAATGTGTTTAATTTATATACAGTATAGGATATTATGTACACGTTATTGATATTGCAAGAAATAAAATAATGTAAACTGAAAGTATTGTGTGTTACATGTGTACGAAACTGCTCCACAGGTTTAAAAATAAAAATATACAGAAAAAGTTGCACGGCGGATTTATTGAAATATACATACAAGAATTATGCTGATTAACTTTGCATTTCAATTGTTGAGGGAAAATACCAAATTGGGTAAACGCGCAAAATAGATTCGATAAAGTCAAGTTCCTTTACCAATATCGCCCTTTCAAAAAAATCTCCATTCTTGAATAATCACATTCTATCATGGACCAAGTTTTCAAGTGCGAATTCTTCTGTTGGTTGGACAATATTCAGCATATTCTTCCCAAGAACAGCCATTATCTGTACAACATTCGTCCATAATTCCTCTTTTCTTCCTTTTTCTATTTAAATAACTTACCCTGGAGTTCAACATTGACATTGCCTCTTCTGGGGATAGAAGAAAGTTTTCCAGTTCTTCGAAGTTGTTGTTGCTAGGTATAATATTTTCGGTGTTAGATGGTTCTTGAGATTTATCCTCTTCTGTGGAAATCTCTAGTTTATGCCAATTTTAGAGAATAGACAAAATGTGATTATAGCAAAACAGCAAACACTAGATAATATATAAGTTTCCCATAGTATGTTTATAAAACATAAATTTTACAATATTCTAAAATTCTACCTTTTGAAAGCTTTGCATGGCCTGTGGAAATGGGGAACCTTTTAGTTTCTTTGTAAATATCATTGTTACATGCCCATTCCATATGACCAACTAAATCACTATAACATCTCCTGTGACGTTCTCCATGCCAAACATTTCGCCAATCCGAAGGAGTCCTTAATTTTAAAAAAGAATTTCCTTTATAATTTTGTATAATCGCACACTCTAAGGAGTCAACGACTTTTTAAAACAAAAAACAAAACAATATTGATTGATTAATGGACACTAGGATCATTTTGAAGCTATTAAATTTAGACATTATCAATCAAACACCGTATAATTATTTCTTGGATAAAATTATAGCTTTTATAAACACCATAACGAAAAAAAAACGCATCCTTACGATAGTCAAATTTCCATTTAATAATTTTAATCGACTGCCATTTTTATGACTTTAAATAAGTTTTAAATCTACATCATTAATTTGAATTTGCATTGATGAAATACACCTATAGCTACCTTAAACAAGTTTAAATGCTAATTAACTTCCGAAATTACATCAACTCAAACATAATCACGTTTATAAATCAATGTTGTTATCGCTAATCGAGATAAATATTATTACCTGCTTGCAAATAATTCCCTTGTTCTGTCACCTTTAATTCCATGTATGGCCATTTTCCAGTCTGAGTTCATGAATAGTAACAATATCACAGCTGTGTGAACTCTCATCTAAAAATTTGAAATTTTGTAATTGGACAATTGTAGCTGCACTTTCACATTCAGAGCTTAACTAAATTGTATGCAATAAAACATAAAATAACCATACTATTGAAATCAAATTATATGGTGTCTATTCTTTAATGGCAATGTCCAAAAAACTAATCTTCTTTTTCAAAGTCTATGGAAGAAGAAAAAAAAATATCTTCCCTATGACTTTCCTTATAATATGGCGATAAAAAGCATTTGCCAAGTACATCGTTAAATATATACTTTGTTATACGACTTTAACATTGGTACTTACACACAATCTTGCAAATATTGCTTTGGAATATCATATGTACACCATTATCGAAGACTGGCATATAGGTATATATAGAATAGACTGCTTATCAATAATTGATAACTTATGTTACTCATCAGTTCCCATTGCTTTTCTTCCAAAATTTTGATTGAATTTTATCGACAATGATAAATTAATACTCTATTTATCTTTCATCGATATTTATTTTATAACATACAGCAATAAGAGGAAGTTAAATAATATTTACGTCTCCTCAAGCTATCTTTTGGATCTAATTTTCCCAATAAATTAATAACATAACTCTCCCCCTTAATAAGAAAAAGTTCATTGGTATATTAGCGCACAAATGCTTCAAATCTTAACAATATGCGCTGATCAAACCAATTATTACTAAAATTAACTTAAACTTAATAACTTTTTAAAATTTAAAAGAATTTCTCTAAAAAACAGTATCGAAGACTGTACAGCGTTTTGTAATAAAAATGATAATAGTCGTGATACCTACAGGTATGAAGAATGTAGAATTCCACACATATATATTTCAAATTTATGAAATTTAGAAATATCTACCTTAGCTTTCCTTGCACGAAGTAACAAAAAATATATCCAGAATTATTTGTTGTAACAAGTGTTGTTAACTGAACATGAGCGAGTGCTACGGTTTTTTTTTGTAAATAGTGGATCAAAAAAAGTTTGGAACAAATAATAAAATCGAAATATTGAAATGTAACTAAAATTGGCAAATATCTCTAGTAAAAAGAAGCGATGCATGCCCTTTACAGTTAAACAACAAGACAATATGTAAGACAAGTACTTACATTTAAAAAGAGAAATCATCAAAGACTATTTATCTGAAGACCTGTGATAACAATTGATATGTATCGTTCTTTAAAGCATTGTGGTCTTACGTTGAATCTTTTAAAACTTGTTAAGACCAATGTTGGTCTTTCAATCCAGCTGCAAACTAGGAATTCTGCTTGGCTAATGTACACCTGATGATTTTCTCGGGGAAGCTTTGCTTAAATTGTTTATAAGAAATAACGTGTTAATAAATGTTGCAACATTTGGAAACATTGCTGACTTGTGGGTGTTTCCATGTAGGCGTAAAACCTAAGTATGGCTACACATGTGACGTAGTCCCCAACTTTGATTCGTCGATTCTAACAAAACGTCATATACTGCTCCACGGATCATGTTAAAAAATAATGACTATGGATACACGAAGCGAACTTACATACAGACAACAGTATTGTTGCTCGTATTTAATTAGTTTTTTGTTTATCAATGGAACGAGTAATTATAATATAAAACAGTGTATGCTTAAAAATTTGACCTCATATTGTTGAAATCCAAAGGAATGGAATGAAATCAATAATTCAACAGAAGTTGAATTTTACAAAACAGAAACTGTTTTAAAACGAAAAACATTTTTTTTTGGAAAACTAAAATCTTTACTAGTACAGATAGACATGGTGTAATTAGTATCAGAACAAAGTTGTTGTAATGATGGAAGGGTTTTCGAAGGAAGTACATAAACGTTGTCCTTTTATAGTCGCCAAAGCAACGACCTTTGCAGTTTACCAGAAAGGCGCTACAACAGGAAGCAATCAAATCATTTTCTATGGATTTCTAGAAACATTTCTCCTAGAATTTCCTCACCTACACGGCGGGGAAATGAATGTGCAAATTGTGAGCATACGGACAATCATACAATCAAACTGCTGGACAAATAAAATTCTCCAGATGCATGTCTCGTTAACCTGAAACGATTTTAATATTTTAAAATATAATTTTTCATTTTTAAAATTTTGATCACCAAATGCGTGTTGAAGCGATCATTTATACTAAATGTTTGTATTAATTTTTTTAAACTACTTTAACTCGCTATAAATCCTACTAGTTACATTAGCAAAGCAATATGCATATTACAATACACAGCAAATACCTGCATATAATACACTTCTATGAGGTATACAAAGTCTTTGGGAATCCACCTTTGCGAGGGATGCAACTTATAATCTAATTTTACAAAAGTAAAAAGAAAAACAGTGGGAGACCCTATATATAATTTGACAATAATGGGAGTAAGAATGTGAAAGAACTCCACCTATGGTTCGTAATATATGGGGGCTATGTATCGTGCTCATCATTGGCATGAGTTATTATTATCTGGCATGGATCATTGACACTAATTGGGATATTTGAAATATTAACAAAGGTTCTACAGGTTGGGATTCTTTCGTCGAAGAGTTTCGATTAATTTCTGTACCGGGTGATTCATAATTTCTGTACCGGGTGATTCATAATTCCTTTACATGCTGTGTATATCTTTAATATGTACGCAGTTAATTAATGTCTGGTTACCCAGTTCAGTAGAAAGTTATATACTCAATTTAATTCAACTCAGTACCCTACAGCCAGCAAATAATTGCCATATGGTAGGGAGTCGTACCCAATTTCAGGAGAAAGCTCCTATGTCAGTAGCGACTCAGATATCATTGCTAAATTGAATTTTTACTAAATCTGGACATTTCACAGGAAAGCTATTCCATCGTCTAATCGAATACAAAAAGAAGGACCAATAGTAAGCATCGGTCTTGGCACGAATCTCGATCAAAGGATTTGAGTGATGTCTACTAAAAATCTGATGGTAGGCAATCCAACAAACCTTTTATGTAATGCGAGGTTGCTGTTTTACAGGCTTATCACAACTACAAGTTATACATTGGGAGTTAAAAAATAAAAACTTAGTTCGAATTACATTAGTTTATTTATGGTAATTTCAATTGTTTATAGGATGTACGTATATACGTAATAGTGTTTCAAATTAAATATTACAATTTACTCGTACATGATTCTATGTCAGTTTCCATAACTTTAAATTTGAACTTGGGGCAATTTAAAGTATAATTTCAATACAAAAAGTTGCTAAGAAATTTCCGCAGAGGAGGGAATTTCTTGACGCAACTATTGCATTCATCAAGATTGCTTTTCAGAAAAGTTAAAATTACAGAAAAAACACTTTCAACTTTCAAATGATATTTCATTGAAATTCGGTAAGCCAAATGAAATTTAATATTAATTTACTGGACATTTATTCACGGAGTCTCGCATCACTGCATCACCAAATGTCATGCATTGAAAGTAAATTGAAAGGGTTCATCCTAAACTTAAATTTGCTACTAAAAGAAACTTTTTCGTTGATTGATTTATTGAAGAAATGTAAATTAAAATATTGCTGCACACTTATGAAGCGAACAGGAAATGCTGTACAGCAAAAGAAATAAAAAAAAATATCATAGAGTAAAAAACAGAGGCTAACCACATTCTCTAAATGTTGCATCTCTACAAGAAAATATTAATGAAGATACAGCAATTAAATGAATTTTAAGAAATTTTCATTGAAAAAAAATATATAGTTGATATGGATAGTTTTATGAATTGACTGAACAGACTCTGTAATTCGATAAAAATATAAAACCTACACAAAACCGAATTGAATGAATTCAAATAAAAGGGGACCAATAAATTCGGAAATTATAAGCCTACGCTTACTATAAGGTTGGCTATGCAAATTTCAAGCATGCATTTGCGTATTAAAATTCATTCAAAATCATGGTTATGTAGTATACTTTATAAGTTAAAGCAAAAAATGATATGAGCAGAGCGGATGTAATTAGTATTGAAATAAATATATAAGGACTTAGGTTTGTCAGAAATAAAGTCGAATGTCGAGGTGAAACGCATGATGACAAGACATATAGTTTACATATTTGAAGAATCGGATTTCAAATTTTAAAGTAAAGTCAAAAAGCGCAAATTTAGCAACATCATCTCCAAAAAATTCAGGTAAGTTTTAGCACCATTTTTGTTTTAAGAGAACTAGTAAGATATTATTCCTGCCAAGTTTAAGTTGTTATGCTTACATGTTTGACTTCTACAAGAAACTTCCTTGAGTTTATGAACATGAATAACCTATGAATTTACTTCAAACGCTATATTGAGAAATATTACTAGGTCAATTTACAATAAAGGGATTGCATTACATTCCTCAATAATTATTAGTTTGATTTGTGACTACATTAACTGTTCTAAGACTTCAGCCATTTGTAAAGATTAATCATCTAAAAGGCCATCTGATCACCATTTTACAGACATAAAAGGATTCCTTATAAAATAACGCTGTGATATATTTACTTAAGCATGATGTTCATATACGTGGAACAGAAATGTTATGACGTCAAAATTTATAAAAGTTATGGCCAATGCCTCGAAGCATTTATAAGCACCTTGCTTTGGTGAAACATACTTGTTTCTTAAAGTGAACTATGCTCTATATCAAATTTTGGATTTCGAAATCAACTATTCTAATCATGCTGAAATCTTTCAATTTATCACTATCTTAGGTAAGTTTTGCAATTTACATTTGATTTATTTTAATACGTTCTGATTTCTTTTAATATCAATTTAAAACAATAAGAATTCTTAAAAACAACTGCAAGTAAGCAATGAATGGAACATTTAAGAAAATTTTATCATGCACCGAGACTATAATTATTAGGGAAAAAGTGTTTTGATGTACTTTTTAGGTTTAAAATTCATGTTATACTTTTTATCGTTAATAGAACATTTCCACCCAGTTGGTTCAAGCTACATTCTCAACGAGTAAATACAAATGACAAACTTTGCTTATATATTGGCAACAATATTGACAACATGTGTATATGGAACAATAATCAATAACGAAGCGGAAGACTGTAAATATGAGTTTATAAAACTTTTTCAATCAATTAAATTTTACTCATAATTATGCTAACAAGTCACCAAGACTGAATGGATATCGTGCAATCGTGATATCATAAATGTTTGCTAAAAATCGAATCAAACTATAAAACGTATTATTTAATCTTTCAAATTTAATTCTGTTTTGAAATTGATTTGAAATCTATCACAATTCTTTGATGGATCGTAAAAATTCTTTGTCAAAAATAGCTGCTTTATGAGTTTTTTTTATAGATAAACTATAATGTGACAACTTAAGTACAAATATAACCTCACAATTTTGCGTTATTTTTAACAGATTCTGCAAAGATATTTACGATATGTGGAAGCCAAATTGCAGACGCTATGTCTCTTATTTGCCCTGGTAATTACTATGGATATGATAAAAGATCCATGTGGGCACATAATGACATTAATTCTATTGCCATGAAAAGGAGAGGTAAGGATATTGAATTATTAAATTGAGCTTTTGTTGATCAAGCCACAATTGAGAAATCAAATACTAACAACGGTAGCAATCAAGTACATAGTTCCAAGAAAACATTGCTAAAAACTACCATAAAGTATTAATTTGCGGACATGCAATACGAAAGTTTTTAAAATAAACTCCACTTCATTGATATCTCCAACTCCACACCTAAAGTTCAAAATAATACGCATTATTGCATATAGTATAGTAAACACAATGAAGATAATACAGACCACCCATCATATTAATTCCACACAACACATGATTTTATAACTTATATCAAATGATCCAGTTGATATATAAAACTTGAGAACTTGTTTATATCAATATGTGTATTGCGAATGTGAATATAATCTAATTTGTAAATTTATACTTAATATAGCTTATATCCGTTATTTTAAAAAATTGGAACCGAGACTGCTGTTCGATTTACTAAATAAAAATGCCATAAAGAGGAATGTCAATTATATTGCGACCACGTGCTGCGTAAATAAAAATTGCACGTTTAATACACTTCATGGATTTTGCAAACCAACGATGTTACCTGTACAGTTAACGGAAATTGCCAGAAATTACTTTTCTTCAACTGGGAGACGAGATGAAGCCGGTCAGGTACGATAAAAAATGTCTTATTATTAATTCTTAATTTTAATTCCTCGACCTGATGCAACGGAACACATTTTACTGTAATATCCCAAGTAAACATGGCTTCCCCCACCTCCTCACCCAGTCCTACTGCTCCTTTAGTAACACTAATCCTTGGGATTGGCACCACCTCTTGTTTTTATGTAATCCCACCATAACGACTACTAAACCAAAATCTATCCCCATTTCTTTCACCACCCCTGAACTATTAATACCCTTCCTACTAACAGATATCCACATAACCACAGTGTGGCAGTAAAGGCCCAAATGCGTTGACCTTAAGTCCAGTCAGGCTAAATTATGTTCGTTTTTGGAAAATGCTATTCTTAAATTGACAATTTTTCCTCAATATGGAATTCTGTCCTGTTTTTCTTATAATCGTGAGATTTAACATTATTTACTAATTTAATTAATTAATCAAGTGTTAAAATTTGAACCCAGGCATGTAAAATTCAAATGACTAGGTTTGATAAGTTAAAATCATAGTAATGTTATTTTATTAAATTAAAGTTTATCAATTGTTCATGAAAAGTTTACCAAATCACCCAAATCTACCATATTACTAATTAAATATTTATATAAAATGCTGCGGAAAATAAAAACCCAAATTGTATGAGATAACTAAATATTTTTCCTCATGCCTTAAAATATTTTTATTTCTATTGTAGTCTGAGAACGTGTCCCAGCCGCCTGTCCAAGAGCCACCAACCACAACAATAGGTCATGGATATGTAATACGTATTTCAGAAAGTTCAGGAAATGGTGTCTCCTTTGATGTTAGAAACATGATTCTAAAATGATTGTGAATAACGGAGATATAATAACGAACTGGATATTAGATAAAAGCAAATTTTGAAGAAGATTCCAAGAATCATAAAAGACATCATAAAAACTGACGGTATTGAAATTTTCAAAAATTGTCTCTTTAGAGTTAACTAACGTGATTTGCTCTCCTTCTATTATTTATGTATAAAATTATTCGTTCAAATAAAGCGATAGTTTGAAATGGTAAAACATATCTTGTTGTTTACATTTAATTATTTATTAATTTAATACTTAGGTATACAACTGTGGTATTAAATATTGCATCGTATTACTTAACTTATGAAATCGTTGGGGGAGTTTTCCAACGCTATCATAATATTGTTCTTGAAAATGTAATTTTAAATTTTTCAAATGCCAGACATATTTCTTATGATATACAGGTTGACGGTTGTTAAATACCACTCCAACTGCACTTGGAAACATTCCTGGATTTCAAATAGTCAATAAGGAAGTTACTATAAAAATATTTAGAAAAATCACATAAATATACAGTATATAAAGAATATGAAAACGTGGTGAAATATTCGAGTTTCTCATATACTGGAACTATTTTATATAGAGTAGAACTGCGGCCAGAAGATAATACATGCAAGTAAGTCAATTTATTTTTATAACAGTTATTTTATATAAATTTGGTAATTTTAATTGTTTTACTTGTATATTTTTATATATATTGTAATATATACATGCCCTGTATAGTTTTATAAGAGCCTTGCTAAATCTATGTTGATTAATGAAAGTATTGCACCTGGAATATGTTCTTTACAATTCATAAAAAATACAATTATGAAAATGAATTAAATCGATTTCATAATTTCAAGTATAAACTTTATAAAGGTTGGATAAAATTTATTTTGTATGGATAAATCTTGCACATTTTTTTTACCAGCATCATGTTTGAAATTTGAAATTATTTATTTGGATGAACTTTGACAGATGAAATATGGCCCCATTCTGATTTGTGACCATTATCGTAATTCAATATTGGTATCAGTCAATGTCAGTCAGATATTGTCTTGAACAAGTTTATGTGCAGGCGTTATTATCCAAATTTGCCCAATCGTAATTAGACATTAATACTTTGAGCAATAATCTAAGTACATGTTTTCTTCCATAAATGGGCATAACACGCCATGTAGTATACATGTATAACCATGGAAAATATCATATTCTTTATGATTATAATATAAATATATCATACTGTATATGAACACCACATGAGAATATCGTATACGTATAGTTTAGTCATATTTATAACTACTAAGGCACAATGGAATTTTCCTACAGTTGGAGGCGTGTTAATTTCATGTACCTCCCATACATATATAAATTCATTGTAATTCTAATTCAATGGCATTTACTCTTGAGAATTAAGCCTTGATAACAGTTTAGATTTTGTTGATTAAGTAAGTATTTCTGAAATGATTTGTTGATAATTTGCCACGAAATTCGAACTTGTAAATTTTAGCAAACAGGAACAGGTACTCGGAAATCTACGACAAGTGCGTTAGGAATTGACTTTTAAAAAAATAAGTTTTAATTTGTTTTCTTTAAAAATAAAAAGTATATAAATTTAGACCAGCAATCTCTGGTTACGACAGGACGAAATTTAAATGGAATACAATACTTTGGCTATAGTTGACTAAATCAATACTTTACTTTCAGAAATTGGAAAACTAGTTACGTCATTCCAATCGCCACAGAATAGACAGAATCGTTGCATAAATTTTGACCTATTTGAAAAAGCTAGCTGTTATAATTTGCATCACATCTACTAACAGAAAACGTAGAAAATTGGAAAGAATTTATTGTGATTTTCAGGAGAATTTTGACGGGAACAAATACAGACTTTCTTGCAGTGAATTTTGAAAAGCTCATCAGGTAAGATTTAACCAAATCCTTGCATTTTATTTTGGAATTATACAAGCAAATCAACCAGTCACCAGCTTACGCACGAATTACGAATTTATATTGCTTCTTTATTGTCCATTCATTGAATTTTGAAAATCATTTTGGATTCCATGTGCATGTAAAATGATTTTATTAAATATTAATCGCAGGGATATTTTTTGATTTCGCTTTCATTTAATAATTAAAGATTATAAAGGTTAAAATTAAAGTTTATATAAAGAGCAACTTTAAAGAAATTTCATTCTTAATATTATGTGCTTTAAAGGTTATTTTCAAAATTCTGTACACAACTTGGTGTGTAAACTAACTTGGGAAATATTTTAGTGCATACCTTGAAAATGTTTTATCTGTTTCGCATTTGATTTAGAAATTTTCCGACGTCATGATGTATTATTCCGTTGGATTCTTGATGTGTCTGTTGTCAACAGTTGTGACAGCCGAATTTCAAATAAGTGAAACACCTCAAAAATTGTGCACTGTGCATGAGTTCCGAGAAGCATTAGCAGATACATGTGCAAATTCGGAGAAAAGAAGTGCAGAATACAAAAGAAATCCTTTTATCTTTTCCAATAACTATGGTAAATACTAATTGAATATCATTTTTTTCATTGTTAATGCTAAATTAAAATCGATAAAGGACGATATTAGTGCAACCCAAATTTCTAAAAATGCATCATAATTTTTTTTAATGGGGGTTTATTTCTTTTGAAAATAAATTTCTATTCATGTTGGGGAGTTTAAAATCAAATCAACATTTAATCATGAAGTGGTAATTTGATTTGATTGTTTCATTTTCACAGAGTACAGAAATGGGTATCCAATAATGACAAAAATTGATCAGCCAATAAGACCAGCACGCCCAATAATGCCTTTGGAACCAATCCGTCCAGGACGATGGTTATCTGCATTCCAGATAAATAAATTTGACAAATATCCTTTACCCTTAATGGGTCGAGAAGACAGAATTCCCATGCGATTGTCTTCCCAAAGTGATTGGGATTCAAGCGAAAGACGAAAACGACGTAACCAAAACTTAGGGGAAGGACTTAAGGTAAAATGCTGCATTGATGGCTGTACTTGGAGAGATTTTGATGACTTTTGCCCGAGATAAAATTACCCGCCGATATGAGCTTATTTTCCGTTAACCATATGAAACAAACAACTTATTTGCATGTTACAATATGTTATGTATTATTTGAAAAATAGTTTTTAACCTGTATGCCTAAGAAGTTGATCCTTACAAATTACATGCTGATCGAATTGGCACATTTCCTTAAATTTACCAAAAATTTAAATATGCTTACAAATATCTAATCAAAGTACACCATTCAAGCGTCCATATATTTTAAAGATTCATCTTTACTATAATATGTGAATTGTTTGAGTTTTAACTAAGCTGTTATGAAAATATGTAATTCATTTACTGAAAATATGTTGAGAAACCATATCATAAAAGCACATTTATGGACTTGAAGAAATCAATTTTCAAGTCAATTTTGAGTATCATAACTTGAACAAATGATGCTGGAAAAATATTAAAACAGTATACGTTATTTTACACAAAGATGTTATCAATATTTGCAAACATGTTATTTCCAGTTTAATCAGTTATATGTTGTGGTTTTATTAAGGTTCCTAAACTATGATTCTGTGTGCCTTTACCCTCGTGCCTTTTCATAATTTGGGTACTATTCAAACATCTGCATACTGAATATAAAAATTGTATATCAAAACTGCTTAATGTTTTTGTGAAAGGATAATACTGTAGTTAACTGCACGCTTGCTGCATTTTGGCGTCATAAATTGAATTTCTACATTAAATCGCTTAGATTTACTAAGATTTACGAGAGATGGTAAAATAATAAAGACACAAATGTTTTAAAAATACGAAAAATGTTAAGTTTGCATATGAATGTATGTTTTCTGTATACCATGTGTTGTAATAAATGAAAAATAAACCACTACATTTTTTTCAACATACTTTTAGCGTATTGTTTGTGTTACCAAATAAGTATTAATATCCATGTATGATAAGAATGTCGATTTGTTCAACTGACAATATGGCAGTAAATGCCAATCGTAAGTTTACATTCTATTTAGAAAATTGTTATGTACATATAAAATATAAATGTGTGCATTAATGTACATAACTGAATCCAAAGGGAAAATGGGGGATACACATTCCACCCCCTTCCCCCCGAAATATGAAAATACAAGCCTCGCCCTATTGGTTTCTATCACAAACGTTTTCACTTATTGGCCCACACAAAAACACATCCTCAAATTTGGCCGCTTGCACAAAAATATACGTTGTGTGTTGCATTGAGCAATATTTATGTGGACCAGGCCTAAAACATAACAAAGGTGAATCCTTTCAGTTTGGAAATGATTTATTTCGGCACGTTCCAGGTCAAGCTTGTTTCCCCAATACACACATCTCTAATTAGAGTTGTTTGTTTATTGTCTTAGTTATTTATTTGCCGGATTGTTTATACGTGTTAACCTTCTCAATTACCCAATTGTCATAACAATCGTATATATCAGATTACACGACTCTAAAATTTGACCCTTATAAAGAGTTCTAAGATCAACGCAGAACGTGCACCAAAGACCACCCATCTATTGGGGCATATCATTTAAACATCACGTTTGTGTCATATTACCATACTTTTGGCTACATGCCTTTATGGGTTAAGGAACACAGAAAATCTTCACATACGTAAATTATAACCATTTGCTAAAGTAGAGTTGTGGTTTAGAGAGCCTCATTATTCATTAAACACATAATTTAAAATCTACAGTTGTCTTTAGATGTGATAGCCAAATTTGCTTTCAAAGCCTAATTTAAAACTATGCCTTATTGTAACTGTTATAAGTTACTAAGTATGGTTCTAATTGAGTTTATTAATGGTAATTGAAAATGTATTAAGTTTTGTATAAAAATGTTTTGAAACACTTGAAGAGTTTAAAATATGTAAGTAATCGAATAATGTGAATTTGAAGATGGAACACCGTAATGCGTTATTAAATTTGATACTTCTTTTAGATTATATAAAATACTGACAATATGATATTCACATCGTAATATTATATTAACATTCAATTATATAAATATTTAAATCTTCATTAAAGGTATTTTTCTTTTGTTATTTTTTTACACCTACAAACGTGTCCGGCTTTGGTAACCATATGTTTATAAAATGTACGCTGACGTGTTAAGCTTAGAAGCTTTCGGTGATTGCCAACTTTCAAACTCTCATCCCATATGTACATGTACTGTGTATTATCATCTCATGTATTTACATCAATTAGAAAGTACTGTGTATCGAGGTACGCTAATCTAGGCCTAAAAATGTAGGGGTATACCCAAACCTTATTTTAATTACATAAAGTGGAAAAAACAGTATTTAAAAAAAAATGTGGCATGTAAGCCAGAAACTTGTGAATTTTGGAATAAATAAAAGACAATGTGGAACTAAATTTCTGCTCGAATGGTAGTATTTGAATAAGGGAATCAAGGGACACAATTTTATACAACAGTCAATTCAATTCAACTCAGTACCCTACAGTCAGCAATTAAATGCCAAATGGTAGGGAGTCGTACCCAATTTCAGGAGTATGCTCCTATGTCAGTAGCGACTTAGACATCATTGTTAAATTGAATTTTTATTAAATGTGAACATTCTTGATGAATCGTCTAATCACATGCAAAAAGAAGGACCAATAGTTAGCATCGATCGTCTTGGCACGAAGCTCGGTCAAATTATTTGAGTGATTGTCAACTCCTATAGACCCTGGTGAAAAACCCAGTAGAAACCAATAGAGATTTCTATTGGTTTCTATTGTTATTTGGACACTTTATTGGTATTAATTGTTTTCTATGGGTCCTGTGTATTGATTTCTATGGTTTGGCTGTATTGACTGAACAATAGAAAACAATAGAAAACCATAAAAAACAATTGAAACCAATAATACCAATAGAAAACAACGTTCCAAATAACATTAGAAAACAATAAAAATCTCTATTGTTTTTTTTACCACGGGAGGACGTTAGGTGTTGAAATAAGGGAAACAAGAGGTGAATTACACGAAAGACTAAAACGTATGAATAACCCCATAGATAACTTTTCGGGTCTGAACCTCAACGTGTCCCTATTTAGAGAGTGGAGCATTTTTGTCACACTCGCGGAATGTTAGTAATCGCTCATAACAAATTTGCCTGCCCTATGCTGGGTCATCTCTATATCCTAAATATGAACCACCTGTTAGGGTTCCAAATAGGAGCACAATATTCCAACAAAGGGTCAACCAAACAACATTCTAGAGTTTAAGTATCGGTCCTTCAAGAATTATTATAAAGGTTCTTCATGAATATAAACTTAAACTACTTCTAAATTTTAGTCAGTTTATAGGATAAGGAAGACATTCCTTAGAACTTTTCTAGTCACTGTCACGAAGAAGTCATCAGGAGTGCAAAAATAACCACGTTATTCGTTACTTATTGGCAAGTTAATTGGATTAGACTTTGCCATGTGTGTTGCCTGTTTTATACATCACTCCCCAATGATACATCAAAACAACAAAGTGCAACTCATAAATTTAGATAACTTCGTTTATCCGAATTCGCTTACTTGATAGTTTCAACGTAAAAAAAGTTGATGTATTCTGTATATGAAGGAAATATCTTCAGTATATTTATGTTTGTTAACCCAACATACATATGTTTCAAGCTGTACGAGAACATTTACGCTTGTTAAATCAAGCGCTATTGCAAATATTATTTTCAGTGGCATTATCACCCGCCCTATTTAAAATCCTGAAGTCATTTGGAATGGAATACCATCACGAAAGGGTTTTTAACCAAATTCCAATTTATTTCAATAAATCACTACAAGTCGATTATTCTTAACGTCATAACAAATAGTTGGCTCAAATAAGTTCACAAAATATTGTATGAAATATAGAAAAGATCACTCTTCGTTATAAATTCGTATCATCATTGCAAACAATTTGCATAGAATACATTGAAATTTAATGAAAACCGGCTGATCAAATATTTTACAAAATAGAACCAGTTTCCAGGCTTGCAATTCATTGTGAATGTGGAAAAATATTTTTTTTAGTTAAAATCGTTTGTAGTAGTAAGAACAAAACTGCCTTCGTGCATTGCAAGTGTTGAATTTATGACATTCAAAAAAGGTGATTTGCTGACTAGTAGAAGTTATGATTTCTGTATTGAACATATTCATTGTGATTATTCTCAATTTCCTTAATATACATATACTGTAAATAACTTACTATGACAGCAATGGCTTCACATTTATTTGCTGTATTGTTCCACAGCAGTTCATAGTTCGGTAGGACATCTTGGACACTTTTCATATCAATCAACCTGGTTAATTTAGCTTATATAAGGAGATGGCCGGAACAAAAGTATGTTTGAAAATCATTGAGAAAACAACTTACCGAATACAGACACTTAATGATGTAGAACTAAATTTTTAAAATACTTTACGATATATTTTTCCACCAAGGTGAATTGCATAATTCTTAATAATCGTTTTCGCTCAATTAGATATTTCAATTTAACCAAAAGATACCTATTGCTCTTGAATTTTTCTTAAAGCACCTTGGTCGTTTAAATACAAAGTATTTCAAGGACTTCATCGTTAGCACAGGCTTCTTCTTTAACATAACTGGAGCTGACATTGCATAGAAATGCCAAAAAACTGTATAAATGGACAACAGAACTGCATAAATAGTGTTTATCATGCAAAATTCACAGTGCATAGAACAACCCTCACATGAATATTGCGTTCAAGGAAATTATGCAAAAATAATTGTAACACTAATTTTTACACCATGCAAATTAGTTATCATTGTTTTTTCCCTAGCATTCGGTCGAGTAAAGATTGCTTAGTTCGTCGTCTGATTGCATGGACTTCACGACAAAGGTCATAAAACGCTTCCGAAACCTGGGCCACGTGTTCGGCAGCGGTCAATTCGGTGAAAACCGTGTCCATGTCCTTTGCAAGAATTTCACCTGCAACCAACCAAATACAACATTCTGTAAAACATACACATGCATTTTGTTGTTGTTGTCAAAGTGCATTTACCTGTATTATCATGCATTTTGACATATTTAGAGTGGATGATGTACATATACTACGTAGTATAGTATGTTATCAACTTTGTGTACGTAAACATATATATATATATATATATATTTTGGTACGAGTATGATCAGTTATTCAAATTTACTTTATTAAAGTTTTGCAAACATTAATAATATGGAAGCATAAGCATTGATTAGACATCAAGTAAATTTCACTGAGTTTGGGATCCAAAAGCACACTATTACTGTTTCTTAGATTTTTTGAATTTAAGATAGTTGGTAATAGCAATGACTTACCTTCTTCGGTGCTCACTTGTCGTAAATGAATCAAATCCGACTTATTTGCTACAATAACAATCGGAAATTGTGGTGCACCATTTTGTCCATTATCCTTTGGAAATTGCTTGGTATCATAAATAAACTGCCTCAGAATCTTCACTAAATTGAAAGACGACCGATCAGTGATTGAATAGACGAGCAGGAATCCATCCGCCCATTGAATTATCTCATCACGGGGCATTTCATTAGGTTCCTGAATATTTCACCAAAATTAATAGATGTGGTCACAGAGAAAAGTTCACATTTGTCACAGACTATATATATACAGTACCTTTGCGCATATATCAAGCACTTCGAATATCACCGGCTCACCGTCAACCATGATTTCATTTTTGTACCTGTTTTCTTCAAAATATAAAAAGAAACGATAACGTTGAAGCTACCGTTATTGAGAAAATTACGCGATATATGTTTAAAACTAAGTTAAAAAATAATTTGAAACTTGCCTGTTTGATGATCATACTCTCCTATAAACCTCTTTGTGAGAAAACGCACAGCGATAGCTATAAATGGGAGAGAAATTAAGTAAATCAATTTTTTGAACAATTCTTTAAATATCCATATCGTAGAAGATGAGAATTAGTCATAAGTTTGAAAACAATTAATAGTGAAAAATGGTTTCAGAAGTATTTTCACCTCATTTAATTTAAAAACAAGTTATTGTTAATAAGATTACAGAATATTAATTATTTACGTAAGCTTTCAAATAGTTTTTCGACACCATAATCGATCTTAAATGGTCTCAATGTGAAAATAAACAAACAAAAAATGGTACATGTGACGTTCCATTACATGCCCTATATCTAAAGAATTTTAGGTGATGGCTATCAGCCCATGTGGTATGTGGTGGGTTGTTAAACGGCTGTTATCTGTCACATTGCCAGATACTGTGACATGTTTACCGTATTATTTAAAGACTGCATTTTTGGCAACAGGAAAAGCATCCTCTTGGGCTCATATGGTTTATGCGAAGTGTGAATCTCTCAATTATGTTATCCGAACTGATAAATAAGAATGGAGAAGACCAAATTACTATCATAAAACTTAATGGATGAATTCATCCACTAGGTGTATTTTGTCTACATCTTCTGAAGCATTTATAGAATGAAAATAATGCATTCATTTATCATAAGATACTTGAAAGTGTTTCTTGATCATAATGGTGAGGTTTAGGAGCTTATAAAAATGCAACACTCATTTTACAGCAAATATGATCATTCCAATTGCACAAAATATGCGTGATACACATTATATAGTTCCTTATTTTGTGAAATTCTTGAACAGCTGATCGTTATCTTTATTTTAAAAAATGCTCAATAATTCGTTAATCATAAATACAAATTTCTGCATGTGAAGGTTGACATAAAAATTGGCTGCCATGTTGGAAATGCTATGCTAGCAGTTCACTGCCGTTAGCATTAACATTTCGCAAACGACGAGTGAATACACATCTGATCATATGCCAACAAAACTAAAACCAGCATATGGTTTTGTGTCAAAATATATGTGAATTTTGTATGCATCATTTTAACCGTGAAATTGTTCGGGACTCGAAGAATCACCTTTCTAGTACATTTGTGTGTACATTGTACAATATGCAAGTCATAAACAACCGCAAGAGTCACGATAAAAACAGCTATAGATTTACTTGCGTGGGCTAAAACATCCCTATGGTTCATCGTCCCGTTACGCTAACGAGCTAATTAAACATGTAGCATTTCGCAAATAGATAACAAAATTGAGTCCTATTACGTGCATTATGATCTGCAATCACAGATCAACTTAAATGCCCATCAAAAGCAAGAATATTCCTGAAATTCGTGCATCGACTTTAGGAATTGCTTTCCAAAAATGTTGCGATCTTGTGTAAACAGCTTTGGGTCGCCCACGCACTTTATGGATTTTTGATTAAAGCTCCTATAGTAAGTTCAGAGAAACACTCACAGGGCAAGTTGTTCTTCGGGGTCTGAAGTATGGCGAATTTTAGTGGCACTCCCCTATTGCGCAGCAGTAACGGTTAATCCAGGAGCAATGCCCTGCATGGCATCGTTTACCTTCGTGTTTTATTGGCAAGCCAGGGGTCGTCAGTTGAAATCAATTCCAATATTTACGCCAAAAATTAAGGACATTCAGATGCTGCCAATTCATACGTTTAATGCGAATCCAACGAACGCAAACTTAATGCATCTAATGCGTGGGCGTCAAAGAGCGGAACAGATTGCCCCATACGGATCACTGCCTTCATGGATTTCGTATGTTTGAATTATCGTATCTGGCAATGCTCTGGAATTAGGACTTTATTTGATGACACACGGTGATATTTACTGACAGCCTATGTATACTACACGACGTTCACAGAAGAGATAATAAGGTGGGTCAGGTATTGGCCAAATTGACCATGTGTGACGTCAAAGCTCGTTGTTGTTATGCAATCAAGAACTCTTGCAAAAAATTGTTTGGTCAACTAAATCTGGACCATGTAGATTACATATTCCTATGGCTTTATACTGTATTTTATATCACCAGAAGCTGTATAAAATTTCATAGAATGAAAGCTTTAAATCGAAAACATGTTCGGATGATTTTTCATCAACGCATAATTTCTAAAATGATCTATTTATCAACATTTTAGCAATTAAAAAAATTATATTCCTGCCAATATTCCAGCCTGTCTATAGTTGTGCATGATGCATGCAACATATGCTCAGTTAGCAAATATCTCGTCTGCCAATATCTAATCTGCCAATATTTTGTTATTCCTTGTGCTTGTAACATACTTTGTTAGAAAATACCTCCAATATTTATATTTTAAAGTGCTAAGTTTTTCACACCCACGCTGCGAGAACACCTGCAAAAACAAAGAGTGTCCCAAATATTACATGTAAAAAATAATTGATACGTCGTAATTGTTTAACTTTATTAAGTGTTTAAAGAGTTTTAAAAACCTTGTATTTTGTATTAAGTCAGTTATTTACTATAAACAATCAAATTCCACAATAGGTTCTTCTTGTCAACAGCTTATACTGTATATACGAAACATAGTTTATTAATAACTATCCAAAATATTTACATTTTTTAAGTGTTTTGTTTTTGCTACCCACGTGCAAAAGCGAAATAAGTGCCCGAATCGAGTTAGGCATCCATTCTAGAAAATGTTTTTGATCAAATCTATCAAAAAAAAGTTTTGGATAATTCTGCCCATATAACCAATAAAACTCACCCGTTTTTCCAACACCAGGAGCGCCAAGGACGACTATTTTTACTTCGGACAGGGACGATTTCTTCCTTCTGATAGCTCTAATGGTATTAGAGCTCATTGTTCATGGAAATGTTAAGTCGCATAAAACTAAGATAATTACGTTGTAGCAAATAACGTAACGAGTGCGTCGATTTAAACTTGATGGAAGGTAATCCTCATGGCGAACGCTGTTTAGTCCCAACTGAGTCAATTGTCATCATCTCCTATAGCTGGCAGCTTCATTGATTTTGAGTGAAATTAGTGACAAGTGCATCTAGGCGCACTTCAAAAGCAACGACGAAAGGTCTCTCGACTCAGGCAACACATGCACTTCAATACTGCAGCGTGTGAGATAAAGCATCCAAAAAGCAGCCTTTTTTCCATCATGCTGATTTCTATTTTGGTATTTGAAAATTCTCCATTGATGGCGTCTTGTTCGTTCAAGTGATAACGAGCAGATTCGAGAGATGCTTTGGCCGCGGTTTTAGCTATTATAGCCTAGTTCTCCAAACAAACAAACAAACTGTAGAAAGAAATAAAGAAGTAGAAAAAAACACAAAGCTACTGGAAAACTTTCTCGTACCAAATGAAAAAAAAAAAAAAAAACAATTTGCTGCTAAAGGTCTAGCCTACTTTTAAGAGAATGCTCATGGTGTTTGCTGTTGTTTTAATTCTAGTTTCCAAGGAGAAAGCTGGTTTGTTTTAAGCACTAAATATATAGAGGAGACACGACAGATAGTGGCTTTCTTAAATCGAGTTCTGCGTCCTAAGTGTGTAACTGGAACACGAAGTTTACGATTTTTTATGCCACTAATTGGCCGGCGATTACAGGGTGTGGGAAATTGTTGGAGAGAAACAGATTGCGAAACAAACAGAAATGTTATTCACACAACTTGTCCAAAAGGTGATGTTGTTGGTGATGTCGTACATACATATGTACGAGTATGGTAAATTATAGTACTGTACAATTTAGGCATGTGCTGCAGCTGATGGAGGACACTTTGAGTACAATTTGAAATAGCTGTTTTGTTCGTTTGCTTGTTACTTATATTTGTGCAAAATGGGATTTACTTTAATTAAAAAAGCAAAAAAGTTACGAATTTATGAAAAAGGTTCAACTTTTTTTGTGGCCAACCTGTATATTCAACAAATCATATCTGGCTACACCAAAACTCGGTCTACATAATGCAACCTTTAGGCTTTTTGCGAACTCAATATGGCATGATAACAGTTGTATTTATTTTATTTGGTATTTAAAAACCAAGTGTGTCGATTATAAACATGAATAAAATGCACTTAACCAGTGTGCAATGTACGACATAAATAACTTAATCAAATTCACGATTTTTATAGTGTCAATGGATACAGGTGGATAAGTATTTAGGCTACACAAACAAGTGCTTTTAATAAAACAGAGGCAAGAATTTTAAAATGTTTACAACTTGCTTGTCTTATTGATGTTATTCACGCCCTATTTTCGGGTGAGACTTTTCATTGTTTCTCATTTTAGCAATATCTTCATTAAATATACATTACACAAACTATTGGCAATAAATGAATTTGAAATGTTGATGTCGATATCGTTTTCATCATATTATTATTGCTAAATAGTTTTGTAATTTATATTTGAAGATGGTTAAAATGTTTATAACCTCAGAATTAAGATTGGAATAGTAGAACTATGGAATGCTTAAATATTTGGACATATTTGAATATTTGAAAACAAATACAAATGGTTTAAAATAACATATAGGGCTAAGTAGAGCGAATTGCATAATAGTAATACATTGTTGGAATATTTGATACTCGCCATCAATAATATTATAATTACTAATATTAATTTATAAAAAAAAAGAACTCATCCTCATAGACAGTTTGTAGCAGTTGTTTAGCACGGGAATAAATAATAAATAGAATTGTCTCTTTATACAAGGTACATATAAATTTCGATTACACATTACCAAATAGTAATGTTATTACTAAAAAAGCCAACTTTTGTAATTAGCGCTTATTGTTAGTCATTACAGAACCTGAATGCTCATGAGACGAATTTTGTTCGAAAACGCAACGGCGCTCCTTGCAAAGAACTTTCTCGTTCCCATACCTCCTATATTTAAACAGATATAGACGAAGGTAAAACTAAAAAGAGTTTACCGTTTTATTACTCTATCGAAATTCCGTTTAGAAACACGATAAACCAGATCCATAGTGCTAAGGGCCATGCAGAAATCGCATTACTTATTATTTAATTGTTATCGCATATTATCACTAATGAATTATTATTTAAATTGTCCATCAGAATATTACCTTGTTTGCACGAGATGGCGCTGCTTTGATGTACAAATAAAGAAACAAAGGACTTCATAAAAAAAAGTAGTATTGTAATTTTGTAACAGTTCTGGGTAGTTGTAACAATTATTGCAAATACAACATGAAATGTTTTTTAAAAAACATAAAACTTTTTTCTAGAAACGACCTTTCAGTTAATTGTACAAAGTAAATTAATTCTCAAGATTAGTATGAATTACGTAATAAGGGTTTTTCCCTATCTTCCCTGTCTTTCAAGATACGTAAAATATAACCAGGGTAAACCGTTTAATTGAAAAAAAAAATGTTTTAAAAAAAGTACATATCTTGTAAGCCGACATTGTTTAAATGCTTCCACATAGAAAACATGTCTAACAACACGTCGTTTTAATGATCAAAGATAAGAAACAAAAGCTAGGCCTATAGTATTTTACGACTTCAGACTAATCCTTGTCTATAAGCTACTAGCCATTACATGGAGCTCATCTCACAGCACAAAGGGAATCCATATTTTAAAATAACTAAAACAGCATATTCTGTAGTAGGTTTCTATATATCTTCATATCTTTATTAAGGGCGGTGGTTGAACCACAGACAAAATGTCAAAGTTGCTAAGTGGAACGAACGAAGTTAATTTCTACCAGAGGCACAGGTAAGCGAGGGCCAACAATTTTTTTTCTCAATAGGTTTTAATAATATTTAAATATATCTGCTATAATAAATCAAAAATAATTACTAATTTATTGTCGATTCTCTCCACCGCATGTGTACCTTTATTCAATGACGATTTATGACTTACAGCTTTTGTGTCCCATTATTATTAGGTTCACTTAGCAGAATTAACATTGATGTCAATTTACGTGTACCTGATTTCTTTTCAATTTACTTCTGCCAAAAAGATTTTTTAAAGTTCGAAACTTTGTGAAAATTATTTTTATTTACAACTGCTTTTGGAGAAGAAAAATCACAAATCTAACTACAAATAAATACATCAGCAGACATCAGTCAGATTTGTCAAAGTTTCATATTTGTAGTACAAAAAGTTCATAACTGAAATTTTGGTTTTAAAAGTTTGTCTTGCTAATGATACATACATAAAATATGTCTCATTTACATAAGGGTTTTCTAAAAGAATTTTAAAATCATGCTTTGTGCCTTTCAATCATCCAATCCAGTTGAATGCTCAATAAAATAAAAATTAGATAACCCTTTTCAATTACATATTACAATAAAACAATAAAAATGTTTAATTTTTTGAAAATATACAATTTAGAGGTGGCGCATGAACTTCTTATACTCAAATTCCAATAGGGAAGCGTGTTTTTGCTGTAATATATCATCCTTTTATGACCGGAATATTACAATATTGCGAATCTACACGTATTGCACGATGTTTAGCATTGATTGATTAAGACCATAATAAAAGGGCATGTTGGAATGCATTGTTATCGGCTCATACACACCTAAGGGTTTTGAACCGGAATAAGGACCCTCATGCACAACGCCATATGTATGGGGGGATCTTGGGGATAAATCCATCCTTCTCCTCCCCCAACATACTTATCCAAGAAATTTTACTACAAATTTTAAACCGAATCGGCAAAATATAAAAGGGGAATTGCACTTGGGAATTGCACATGGGAAAATTTGCAAAAACACTCACAATCAAACAAAAAAATATTAAATAAAAATTGTTTAAAATAGCTTTATAAATCAGCAAGGTACTGATCGTGTCATTTTTCACGTTAAAATAGTAGATTTTTGAAATTAAATTATTGTATGAATATTTTTGCACTCGCAACTTGAATATCTCATGCTTCCACCTGCTGGCAGCGTGTGCAATAACGGATATTTTTCAAACTTGTATATTAATTTTTTCTTCAAAAATCTACCATTTCAAAGTGAAAAACAACAATATGAGTCCCTTGCTGATCCATCAAGCCACCCAAAAGAATTCTCACCCTCATCACTTAAACCTCCCTCATTCAACTGTGAGTATCTTCGGCCCTATTGAAAAGGATAGGGTTGTGATCCCTCTTAAAGGTGCACATTTTCTTAGGTAAAAATGAAATTTCTTATTTCACCTGGGCCAATAAATATATGGCCAAAATAGTCCACCCCAAGATTCTGGATCCTACTCCTCCCCCCCTCCCCTCCCTTTCCCCATTAACAAATCTGTGACGACATATACGGCCTTGCATGTTCATATATTTTGTAGGACCATAATGTCAATATGTTTTATATTTTATCACTTATAAACATATCGTTCAAATGCATTATCTCAATGCTAACATTTCACCAAAAACTCACAATTACTTTTTTAGGATTTAACCTTCAATTTGTATCCCCCCCAAAAACTATCAGCCCCATCCCCCGCATACAACTCCCTATGGATTCGCCACTGGTATGCTGAATCTAATAATAAATCAACGTGTTTAAGTTCAACAATTTGCTTATACACGTACATGATTCTTGAAAAATGCTTTGGGCTCAGAAGCCACACTTCTACACCACGCATGATCGGTGCCATTTGAATTTTTTTATATAAATTTTTTAACAAATGGGCATAGAGCTACAAACATGGTACGTGATTAATACAATTACTCTCAGCATGAAATACAAATGCAGACAAGCGGGTCAGCAAATGGTTAGGTATAGTATTTATTATTAGTAGAAGTTTTTTTTCTTATTTGATTTTATTGGGCCGCCACTTCAAGAATATTGGACATCCCTATTTTGACCCGTGGATTGTTCAAACACGCTCAGGAATCGTAATCAAGTTTTAATCGAGTTGCATGAAGAAAGCTCACAAAAAAAAGGACTGAACAGAAACCTCGTCCTTCATAGCAACGTGGACAAGTATTAATTGTTCGTAATATGCCAAATCATGCTGAATGATTACATTTATAGAAGCCCCAGGGGATTAAACCATAGGCCTGTTACTTTACCTGGAAAGTGAGATTCTAGAAGTTGGTTGCATGTTGGAGGTACCAACTATACTCAATCCCAACGGGATATCTGGGAAGCAGCTGATAGTGGTGGTGATAACACTGACTGAGGACAGAATTATTAAATTCAATGAGAATAATTTTTGGCATTTCCCATGGAATTTCGAAAAACAAATGTTCATGGACAAAAAAAACAACAACAAAATTCCTTTATAAACTACCGTGAGAGTTAGGAATATCCCCGAGGGCCTGAGTGACATTAACAATATTAATCACACAATGGGCCCATATCAAACTTATAGTTACATCAAAATAAGTTTAACTGATAAGACCTTAAATTAACCAATGATTTCCCAGATTGGGAATGGGAGGAATTGGCTTTGGGGCCTACATTTTATGAATGACCAGATAACAATCATTCGAGAAATAATTGCATACAGCAAAATGTATGTAATCATTAGCTAACAATGTAAACCTGTGAATGTAAATCATTTCATAAAGAAGGTAGTTAAGAGAATTTACAACTATAAAATACAACTATATAATTCCTTTAAGCCATCGTGAGAGTCATGATTATCCCCAAGTGACACAATGGGTCCATGTCAAACTTATAGCTACATGAAAATCGGTTTAACTTATAGAACCTTAAATTAAACAATCATTTTCCAAGTTAAAGCACATTACTGTGAGAAACTTTTACAGATTGGGAAAGGGATAATTGGTTTTAGAGATTAACGCCAATAATAGGGACCTATACATCATAGGAATGTTACACCTTGCTACAAGAAGTGTGACTAGAATTCACACGAACAAAACTTGAAATATACAACCATAATGTTCATATTCGATTCTTACACATATTTCACAAGACTGAAAAATACAGAATATATAATCGTCTTTGATTACTTATATTTCCATTTGAACAATTACAATACATCCAGCTATTCCTATAAGGGTTATTTTCACTTCATTTAATGAAATATGTATTAAGTATCAATCATGAATGTATACCTAGGCATGGGGTCAACAAATGCACGTTTATTCATTGTTTAATTAGATAGAAAAAATCAAGGGTAATAAAGCACTTTTAACAAGCACCAGTCATAAAATCATATTTTATGAGACCACATACAGCTTTATTTTGTTCTGCCAAGAACACGTACCTACCATCTAGATTTGTAAGGTGTTAGTTTATTTGGTCAAGATTTTCAAATGACAATTAAAATTCAATTGTATGATATTTATTACATTTAGAAATGTATATGCTTTTTTAAATGCATGTTCTTGAGCGGGTTCTAAATTATTCGGAGAATTGGCATATAGGATAAACAAATGGCGGGATTCCAAACACACAAAAAGAACAGTTTTATGGTGAAAGAACATCGTTATCCAATTATTTAAGCAAGAGCTAATGAAGGAAAACACCAGGATAAATGTGTTGACACATGTTGAAAAACATGTCATGAAACAATTTTTGCATTCTTGATTTACCTAAGATTTGATTTATAATATGTACAACTAGCACTATTTATCCAATCTAATGGTCTATGTTTGAATCATAGATGATATGTAAGGCACACACAAAGAATTTTATACTAATGTACAAGTGCATTAGTAAATTCATTTAAGTAATTGCAGTAATCACATTCAATGTTAAACTAAGCAATTTATAAATACATGTACAAAAATCGACACAACTGCTCTTAGATTGCATAACCAGTTAATAGTTCTAATCACAGAATGGATTTCATCCTAGCTGAAAAGCCGATTTGGTTAGAGTTTATGTAAAATGTGCATGTGGGCATGCGCGAATGACATTTCCTTTTCAGTATTATTCACTGTGGTGTACAGTATTATTTACTGTGGTTTGCAGTATATATTATTCCCTGTGGTTTACAGTATTATTCACTGTGGTGTCCAGTATTATTCCCTGTGGATTACAGTATATATTATTCACCGTGGTTTACAGTATTATTCACTGTGGTTTACAGTATTATTCACTGTGGTTTACAGTATATTATTCACCGTGGCTTACAGTATTATTCACTGCGGTTTACAGTATTATTCACTGTGGTTTACATTATTAGTCACTGTGGTGTACAGTATTTTAATCACTACACTTATTCTAAATTGCTCTTTAGCTGGAATGATTGAAATCCATTCCGTGACCACATGTATTCTAAGGGTTTTATGGATTCGATTCCCACAGCAGTGCATTCATTATATAGTAACTATATACAGGTACAATTATAATATCTTAAAAATAACAGTTTACACATTTACAACATTCTTCACAATTTCGTAAAGAGCAACAGGAAAGGTCAACTATACATATGTATTTTCTTATTACTGTTAATTTTTTGGTAATTAGTCGTTTGAATTTCAGAAATTTGAAGAAGATTGTTGTGGAGTCATTGCAATTAATGAAAAATTTTTTTTTTTTTTTTTTACTGCATGCCTGTATGCAAACTGTGAGAACCCTGCAAGCCATAGTAGCCATTCAAGTGATAGATGTGCACGCGTGCATTACGAAGAAATCCAGCAAAAGGGCATCGTTTCGCTTTGACATGCGAGCCGCGAAACCGGCATGATTTGTGTAAGTTTAGAGGAAGATCTATGTCAATCGTTGATAATATTTTCGTATCTAAGAAAAACTCGCCAGTGGATTTTACTTAAAATGTAGACAGCTGCGGCTGCCAGTTTGGCCTCAAACGTGGCCCCATGGTGGTGCTGTGCCATGCTCTTCGAAAGGTTCAGCACCTGACAGAAAAGGCTGGAAACATGGGAGCGCTCTATGCACATAAATGAAGTTTTTTTTAGTTGTTTTTTTTCACTAAATGCGAAAAATATATATATATATATATATTCCCCCAAACAGTTGTAGTAATTCTATGAACCACAGCATGAATAATTTAAAATTATGTTCTAGGATAATAAGAGGGAGAAAAGTTGGCAGACGAGAGATCACGTGTTTTTTATAGGGACAAAGTAGGGAGAGGATCTAAGATAAACACGAATTCTTGCATGCATTGCAAAAACTAAGGAGAAAAGTAAAGCTACAAATCAAAAGGACGTAAAAAGGGTTGGCCACCATGCAGAATTCCAGTCTTTGAACTGCAATAACAAATAAGTCCAAATTTGGTTTAAAAGATGGTGTAGGCTACTCCAAGCATGCATGACCACTCGAGGAATATATTTCTAGTTCTCATAGTTAAAATTGTAGCAATGATGAAAACATGGTTTTTTACATATATAGAGTTTGTTTGTTGATTTTTAACGTTAACCTATTTCTGCAACACGAGGGCTAAACGCCAAAGCTTGGGCCTTTATCACCTACCTTGAAATTTTGCCTACGAGGAGGGACTTTTAACTTGCAGCAATCTACAAGGACCTAAGTTTAAACTCTCATCCGAAAGAACTGCCCATTTGGGGAATTTCTCCCATTCGTTATTTCCCACCAACCTCGACCGGGGAGCGAACCCGCACCCTAGGATCGAGAGCCAAGCACGTAACCACCTCCACATTCTACATTCTAAGTTAGTTGTCTTAGAAAAACGATATAACAAATCTATTACAAGTACAGTTTATCATATTTAGTAAAAATGTGTTCATAACTCATTTTTAATTTTATATTCAATTGTATCTGCACAAAATATACTATTATCTAAGCCCATACGCCCCTATGGCCTTCACTTTCTTTGGGTGATGTTAAAAAGTTCAATAAACCATAACTAAAATTATACCAAGTTCACATATTGTAATTTCTGCTAATTTAATAAAGATTCAATATGCCGTTTAAATAAACTAAATTTCCTAGAATTCAGTTCTTTAATTAAACACTACATTTATTTTTGGTTTAACTTCCACATCATTTTTCAGCTGTTTTTCTTGAGACGTTTTTTTGTATAAAAAACAAGAATGAAGGAAGGTGGAAGTGTGGGTTGTACTGGTCATTGGTTTCGAATTTGAAAATTTATACAGATACTCACCGTGAATTATGGGCTATGCAAAATACCCAATGGCAGGTCTTTAATTTAAGTCATGGGTGAGATCAGAATCTTTCTTTTAGCAGCACGAAATTTCTTCAAAAACAGGTATACAAGAATACCAGTTGAATTACAGATGTCATTTGCTTCTAAATATATAGCATCCCGTAATCATGAATTTCAATAAAATAGTGCAAACCTGTTCGGCGAAATTTTTGGCATTTTGTTTTTGGCCAATCTGCACTGCGAAACATTTTTCTGTGTTATCTTATTTCTGTACAGTACTTTATACTGTTCTAGTCATTTATTTAGTTTTATCCACATGCTAAGTAAAACTATATATTTTCGAGTTTAATTAATATACTACTTTTTTAAAACAAATAATACTGTCACTTCACGAGGTGGACCTATACATGAAAGTTTTGAAATAATGAAAATTCATTTTAGATGAAAGATTAAAGATGCCAATTTTAAGAAATTTTAACTTAATAATAGATTGCTATGCAAAATATGTGAATAATTCACTTTGAACACATTTGCACATGTCAATTGTTTTGCTATAACATTTGCATTTTAGTATGCAGTATTCTGTATGACATAAGTATTTAAACGTTCTATACTTCTTGCCCAATTTTTCAACATTACATTGTTTATCATGATGTCTGCTCTATGATAATTTCAGAATAACAATGTGAATGATATAATTTTTGCATCACAGGAAGGTTCTTATATAATTTTAGAAACTGTCAAAAAATATAGCAAAGGAGAAAAGACTTCATCTTTTTCAAATAAAATAATAAGATCGTTAAGTTTATTTTGTAAAAAAAAGTTGTTTGCCTTAACTATCTTTTCATTTGCCCTACAATAACTGCCCCACGTACACTGACCACCATATTATACCTAGACCACCCTTAACACAGTGTATAAATTATGCTGGAAACACATAGTGATTGGCTACACACCCTATACTTTTAGTAATGTATGGGGAGGCAGCACAATTTGTAACCAATAGTCTTTCAGAGACAAGAGCCATTATGAATTTGGGCCATATACCCGTGCATTCATATGTTTGGGATGCAATAATTAAAAGTGCCAACCAAATATTTATTCTAGCAATTAGAATATTTCACGAGAGACAATTACATTGTTTACAAATGTTGTTGTCCATGGGTTTTAATTGCTGTATCCATTTCAAATTACGTGTACCATTCATGCATGTGGATTTTTGAGAGGGTTTATTTACGCTACCTTTGTGTGTATTCATCCTATTCTTTGTTGCAAACAAATTAATGCGATAGACGGTTATTTATGCTAGGACTCATACAAAGAACTGTCACCGACAACAATTATGATTTGGAGACAATTTCCAATTGGGACTATTTTCTCAACTGTAAAAATGATTCATATGACAGCATGTTGTAAATGCACTTCTATAATTAAACAGTTGCTTCATGGAAGAAAGATTCTTGAAGCTTGAAACTAGCCTGGACCACTTATATTCACTTAATGAGGGAAATAATAAATTAGTTCAAATGATGACCGGATAAAAAAGAGAATCTTAAAACATTTACATGTCCAATAACTATCAAACGAACAGTTGAAATAGTAAATGATAGTCTGCATATCTTAACGAATGCAGATTTTTGTTGTGCAAGGAAGATACATGCCCTATACTTATCTCAGTATGTTAATGTTGTGGCAAAGTGTAAAAATCTTTGCACATTTTGACGCCATTTTTTTTTACAAAAAAAGTAAAGTATATCAACATATTTTGGAAAGTGGTTTTAGTTGACAACTAATCTAATAATTATGCAGTTCATACAGTTCATACAGTAAATGTCATGACACTACTTAGTCGGACTCGTAGTTAAATTGGACCAATTAAATTTAATGGCCCATTAAAAGTAATTTTAATACTAGTGTAAATAATGACAGTAAATTACATAAGTATAACAATTTTTCATAGGTGGAGTTCTATACTTGACAAACAATGGCGACATCTAGCATGGAAGGGGGTAGAGCAGTCATCAAGTAAAGACCAAGAGAGAAAATACTAGAAATATTGTTCAATCTTTACTATTGGGACACATGTGCTCATAAAACTATTAAATAATCGGAATAACGAGGTTATGCTTTGAAGGTTTGCAACATGCCATTGTAAACTTACTGAATCTTCACAGGTGTTGTTGATAAAATGTCACAATGAAGCTAAAAATTTGGAGAGCGGGGTTTTCTTACAGACTTTGCAAAAAAAAAGTTCAGTATATACTTGTATATATAATGTTCACATTTAATTTGCGTATACAATTTAGAATTCATTGAATTTCTTAATTCCACTCAATGGGTAACTTTAAAGAGCTCTGCAGGGGAAGCTATTCGGTAGCTCCAGCAGTGAAAGAAATTGGTCCTTTTCTACTTTTTTTTGTGTGGCAAGAATCTGAACGGCAGAAGCATGCATCTGAAGAAATAAAAAGCGTGCTGGTAGATGTGGGATACGATATGGCCTGGGATTCAGGAATATAAATGCGCTCTATTTTTAAATCAGCAATTCCTTGATGGTGGCCAATGCGTTCCCTTTGTGCTGTTGTCTTCCACAATCTGTTTCTGTAAAAATCGTGAGTGTCCCAACAGAGAATGCGAGGAAAGATTTATGCAACCGAAGAAACAGTCGGGTTAGACAGGTAGCCTACATATACAGTGATTACAAATATACGAGCGTCTATAGGCAAGTTAGTAGCCTATAAATCCTTCAGAATGCTGACGTGCAGATTGTCTTTGAACAAGAAGAATATTGAGCAAAGCCAATGCCATTGACAGCGAGTTATCAATTGACTGTTGGCTGTGACACACAGACACAGCCAATTATAATATTGCAAAATTGCATGTCTTGTTCCAAAGTAAGGAGGACCAGCTTAGGCTGCAAATGTAATTTAAGCTAATTCTCTAAACTGATTCATGGTATTTACAATCATTTTGATACAATGCTATACTAGTTAATGAGTTGACAACATCCATTACACTTCTCTGAAGCAAATAACCAACAGAAAACGTATGCAGAATCCAAGGCACTTTGGGGACACTGAATAAGGAGCCAAAATCGTCATTGCACACATCAAGTTTTGTTCTATTTCTCAATGAAATGAATAAAATAATCTGCTTCATGACGACAATTTCTAATGCTTACTGTATACAATTAGTACAAGAACCTCCTGCAAAGTTATAATAAGCGGCACATTAGTGGGACTCTTCATGTCACATAATTTCAAAATTCTGATTAAATGTCATGGTTTAAAAAACGTCGAGGTCCATTTTTAAGTTTAGCAACTAAACTAATTTATTTGCCGACTGTCCTAATCATGTCCTAAAAGTTAATGACATCGTATTGGATGATAGGAAGATATTTCTATACTTAAATATTTTATCGACATTGAATAATCTTGAATATTGTATGAAAAACATTTCAAATTGTGAAAGGTTCATCTAAATGTTCATTTAGGGATCTTGGATGTGATGCAATCCAACGTCATGTATCCTCAGCAACTTATACACTCCATTGATGAGAAGGATGAACAATGGGTATTGGGTTATAAATTACAGCACAAGGGAGTTCAAAGTGGACCGCAAAAGTTTATAGATGAGTCCAAGATCGACTATTCTTCAAGTGCTGTCATGGAAGTCAAATGTACCCGAGTTGGGTAGTTGATTAAAACAATCGTGAGATTTCATCTCGTGATATTATTGAGGGCTAGGTCAGAACATAAAATCTTGGAGCGTTAGACATGTATCTTTTACAAAATTATTCATGGTAATTATGCAATTTTATAGGTCTACATTGTTCATATGACATAAATAATCCATAATAAAATTGTATACTTTTGTTTTTAAAATCGTCTGAAGATCAGTCTTTCATATAATGCAGTCATGCTTTATTACATGACAAGTATTACTATATGTATGCAAGTTGTTCAGGTAAAGAAAAAATAGAAACTGTATAGGAATCTCGCACTGGGAGGAACCTTTCTGAACTTTTGGACAAATAGTTAATTTGATACATTACTCGCGTTTGTTTACTGTAATCGCTACAACAAGAGAAACAATTTAATGGTTGCGTCACGGGCAACATAAATTGCATTACAAACTCAGCATGGCAGAAGTTGTACTTTAATTATGATTTTTAAGCCTACTTTATATACATATGTAGTCCCAACGACTAAAACAATATACAGCATAATTCATAAATGAAGCTTTTTTAATCTTAGTAATTGAACAAAAACAAGAAAAATCAAGATTTTCTTTAGTAAATGTTGGTGGGCATTATTTCAATAATTGTCATACTGCGGAGGAACTGGAAATTTATCAAATACGTAATCAACGACAGCGAGTTGAAAGTACTCAGGTTAATATACCTTATTCAAAAAATGTCAGAGGTCATCATATTTTATATGAAAAATGCATTTCCTAAGGATACAAGGCCAGACAGTGCATGTTCAGCAGAAACTTCCAAAGACATTTTCTTCTCTCATAAGCATTAAAGACATGTGGAATTTCATGTATTATGCATCAGCATAGAAATACTTAAAAATCCTGCATGGCCCTAAGTTATGTTATTACTTAACTGCAAGTAATTACTATTTCCCTCTGGCTAAGGTGGGGCATAACTCCAAAAAAATGTAAACATATGACGTCAGAAGGAAATTATCTATAAAAAGGGTATCCAACCTGGATGTTTGCAATGTAATGGCCAAACGATATTTACTTTCATATACATGTTCGAAATGTTAATCATATTTACTCACACAACTTATATGCTTTATGTTAAGAGGGAAAGGAGTACTGGTATTTTGCCGCCTGTATAAGTTCATTTAGAACAGACTCTTTAGTTAGATGATTAGGTCATAGATCTGAAACACCAAGTTATTTACACTGTGTTACACAAATTCATTAAATAACACAGTATTATTTGGAAATATATTATGAAATATGTATATTTCTATATTTTCAAAATAATATATTTTACATACGTAGTATGTCTTTTTATCGTGTAGTGAGTTATTAAGTTTTTTATAAACGTGCGTATGCACCAAAAGAAACATTAAGACACATAAAAAATACACATGCTACCTCGGTGTGTCCAGAAGTGTTTGTGAAACATGTGTCGAAAAACGGTCATTTTCTGACACATTTCGATGTTTCTGGCGATCGCTCAAGAAGAAAATTTGTGATACATGTTTCGAAAAACATGCTGAAACTTTGTTTCAGTGTTTCTTGTGTATGTTTTATATGTTTGTGTACGTTTCCTCAGGTGCATACCGACCTTAAGACACTCATCTATTGCAGAATATACATTTTTGGCCGATGTTGTCATTAATTTATGGGCAAACTTAACACATTTGTGAACAAGGCAAGTGTACATCAAGCCGAAAAGTCTCCATAGTTTCACAAATCTGTGTCTTAGGGGATTTCCAAGATCAAAAATAAGGAAAACCCATGGGCGTTTCAAAGAGTGCTTGTTGACGAAAAGTACATTGCAATCACTAATTTAAGAAAAAAAAAACATTAGGTCGAATTTGACCGAATGAACAGGGTCTCGAACAGAAAGTGAATTTACATTCATACGGGGATGAAAAAAAAAATTGAAAAGATTCTCCAAGTTGTCCAGGATGGTACACGTACATGTCTAGCTGTGAGCTTCAATGTCTGACACTGCCATTGCGCTCTCATATTTCGCTCCGTCATTTCTGTAAACAATGACGCCACACTTCTTGACACAGCTTTAGATGGCATGAATTGGAAATAGTGGGATGAAAAGGGAGAAGCGGAGGTGAGAGTGCAAAGCAAGATGGAGAGTGATTGGGAGGTGATGTGAAAATGGCGGTCAAAAATGCACATGAATTGTTACAACAACATGACGGTGCTTGAATAAATCTTAAGACTGAGCTCAGTTGGATTACAAATTCTAAATGACATGCATGTACTCTGAATTTGTATACATGCATAATTCATTGAGAATACAGTACTGCATCCAAACAATTAGTCCTAAACATGAATTAATAAGAAAATTACGTTTTTGATAAAATAAACCCACGTTACACGAAAGAAAAACAAGGTGCATTGTATTCATGTAAATTAAATTTATCCAAACATAACTTCAGACTTCAGTACATTTCCGTTCTATGCATCAAACGAATGACGCTGTCTATGGACAATGAAACAGGTGAATTTGAGGGTCACCACAAAAACCATTGTAAAAATAACAAAATATAAAAGTTGAACATGTAGCAACAATCAAAAACACGGCAAGCAAACACGCTTAAAACCAAATTTCTCATAAAACCAAACAACGACTTCTACCCCATACAATTAACCTGTATTATAAGTATGGGAATCATTCAAATAAATCTGGAATTTGTAATTGAGATGATATGCTGTAAATAATGATATTTTTTTTTATAAAAATGTTGTTGAAACCCTGAAAAACGTGACTTAAACTGAGATTCAGATCATGTAAAATAAAATCGAAACCAGAAAATGGGATTTGGAAATTGACAAATCCGCTAAGAGGTGAATCTTTCGGTAACTTGAACTGGATTATCCAGTAATCCTCAACGATAAGCTAAACTGTCCATCCATCATGCCTAGGGATTGTCCTTCCTCAGGCCAGTTACGGCTATCGACAAATCTGAAGCAACAAGCTATAGGAGGTGTGTGTGTGTGTGTGTGCAGTACTGTAGAAGAAAAAATGAGTGATTTTCAAAAAGGAAAAATCATATAGGAATCAAGGTAAGATTCATGGTGAAGTCCACTCGGTGCGTTATTGTGACCACACAACCCATATAGATTATCTGTGCGGGTGGGCGCCACGAGTTACATCAGTCGGTTGTGTACAGTACACTAAGCCCAGGGTGAGGTTACTCCTTGTGTTCTTTCTATATCCCACCCATAATGTGTTATAGGGGTCTCTGAACTTGACTTAGAAAGGAGTCGAAGCAACACAAAGATGTTAATTTTGACGAATGTAGAAGATCCCCATTGTTGCTTATACCTACCACAAGAAAGTTGAAAGTTTTCAGCTCACGAGATTAGTTGAAAGCTGGAGCGATTGCATGCGTCGGTCTTTTTAATCGCTAATAACATTTCTCCTAATTTCATTCGTATTGTTAATATCGCTTTGAAATTCAAAAAAACGTGAAATTAGATGGGTGAGCTTTAAGGGAATATTTAAAGCAAATTAAGCCGGATTCATGCGGTGGTATTGTCCATTGTGGGAGTATCCATTTGCGAAACATGACATTTCTAAATCTTTGCTAGCTCTGAACAAAAAAAAATGGAATTTATTCTACTAATCCCAAATTTCCACGTATCCTATTTATATATTTAAATGGCAGATATATGAGAAAAGGTCAAAAGAATTATTTAAACAATGTTTTTATAAAGAAACATTGGACTACATCTCACAAATTTCTCCCAAAATTTCACGAATTTCTTATATATCACTCGAGATTGTACAAGGTTGTGCTACCAGTTTAGTATCTTGATTCACTTGTATAGACCATTGAAATAGGATGTTTTGCAGGGATATGATCCTAGTATATTTCTGGAAACTTCTTCCAAAATGTCATGACTTTCTGATGTACCGCAAAAGGTATGTATACTGGTATATTTCATCTTATTCAAAATCAAATGCTAAGAAATTAAACTTTAGATAACTCTTATAGAAGTTCCATTCTATCGAATCGATATTTCATCAAAGCATTGCGAGTATTTTTTTTAGGAAAAAAATATGTAGTCAAGTTTTCTTGGCCAAGAAAAACATGCAATAATACACGTGTTATGCAATTGTTTATTGGTCAAACAAGTCTATGAACCTTTAGGAACACTTATGACGAGAAAAGTCAAAATTCAGTGACACCATTTATGACATCAGAATCACCTCATGCACTTCCATCTCTTGGGACAATTGGCTTGAAGAAAGGTTTTCAAAATAGAACATAACAAACTCAATATCAATAATATCTACATATACCAGTATAATCCACAAGTAATACATGTAATACAGATAATACATGTGCCTTGCAATTGTTTATTGGTCAATCTAGCCTCTGAACCTTTATAAAAACATTTATGACGAGAAAAGTAGCAGAATTCAGTAACACCATTTAGTCACCAGAAGCACCTCACGCTTAGTAACACAATATTAAACACCCTCAACATGGAACATTTGAAAGTTTGGTACCCTAACAGGCCTCACCTGCAGTCAGCACCAAGCCAACCACAAAGATGATGCTGCAGTTCAATTCCATTAGGCTGGCAGGAATTCCTTGGCCATTGTGTTAGGTCAAGGAGTTAGGTAAATGTAGGTAATGGTGGATTTGGCATTCATGTCCTTAATGGATGCTGCGGGATCAGTGCGTTGAAGGCAGAGGTAGACAATGGACGAAAGAGTGTCGAGGAAAAACTTTTGCATGATTCAAATATCAAACATCCTGTGGCCACGTCTGAGTGGACGTGAGAAAAGGCATGGAAACAGTTCTTCGCCTAAAGGTGTGAAAATAAAATTACACATAATAACACTAGCACAAGGCAAATATCCACCCAGACCACTTCAGTGGCACAACAGACACGTCCTCCTCCTCCGGAGGTCCATTTGACAGTACGGACAGTTGGAAAAACACTCGCTTGTTCAAATATATGCTCAGGCTCGGGTTTTCACCTTACAGGTGCGCTGGGTCAATGGGACCTTGTTGAGGCACATTAGCATTTTCGGACATATGAGCCGCTTCCTGTAGGGGTGTTGAAAATGTAATGGTATTGTTTGCAGATGGTGATTGCCTATGCAAAATTTAAATGAACTAACTCTCCTTCACACGTGAAGATTAAAGAAGTTTATAGTTAAAGGAAACGGATCGCCATCAACTTAATTTATTCCTCCACTTAATTTTATACTTAAAACCCAGCATCGGCCATGAGATGATAGCCAAAGGGGTCTTTACTTATGTGGTCGTTTACCTATAAGAGGAAGACATCCTCATATGCAGTAGCTCAAACTTTATAACTTTTGAAAGAATATATGTAGTAATTCTTTACTAAAATATAATTTTTATAGCAGATACAATGAATTTTTTTCAGAAACTTGAATGAAGGGGCAAGATTGATAGTAACATCTAATAGCAAGAGACTCTTCATGATAACAGTAATATTTTCCCTTTAGAAACCTGGGTCCATATAAACAGAAGACCAAAACAACCAGTCGTGTGTATTTACATCACAATAGCAAAAAGTCTATATCAGCTTCAATCTGTGGACACGACTGACCCAGAGGATTACAGTAAAAATAAGTGTGGTGAAGGTTTTGAAGATTCACCTGCATCGATGTTCCAAAGTTGATCCAACTTTAAAACCAATGTTCCCCTGAAGATAGCCATCTTTTTGGGTCAAGAAAACTTGTCTACATATAGTAGACGAGGCTATGTAAAAGTATATACACCAGCCATGGTGGTACTTGTAAACACATAACTGCTGTGTACATTCCTTATTATCTTTTTAAAGATTTCTTTATGAGTTCGAAAATTATTGTTTGGCAATGATAACTTGTACTATTATCAAATTAAAAGAGGTGTTCCTGATTAGTCTTAAATTTGTTGATAGTTTGGAGGCGGTTTGTTCCCTCCATTTTGTTGCCCTCCTGTATCATTCTAAATGGAATACCAGAAATTATGTGCTAAAAGCTGTTAACTTTGTAAATTGTTTACCTGGTGCACGCCTACTTTCTTACCAATATATAACTTACCAAAACAAAAAGAGGTAGTTTTCGGCTTTTTAATGATCGAGAACATTCGTATCTGATAAACAAGAGTCGTTAAGTCACTGCTAATAAATAAGATTAGCAAATGTATAATTTCTAATCCAAAAACGAGAAAATTAAAAGAAATTGTGAAATAAACAGAAGCCATTATATAATTTTTTTCAAAATGTGGTTTCATTTTTAAATGTTTAATTCACTTTTGTTTAGTTTTTAGATCAAGGAATGTATGCAAGTATTTTTATAAAGCTGGTCGTAAAATTCAATTATCCAACGAACCAGAAAGCAGTGTACTGAGTTTATCTTCAGACAGTGAAGAAAAGTAAAATAAAATGGAATGGATTTCGCAATGGTCATTTGCATTCAATTAATTTTATAAGAGCTGATTAAAATTCCGTCTTCAGGTTTTCAAGTCTTTTGACCATTCGCTCACTAATCTCAAGAAAAGCAAACCCCTTTTAAGCTTGAATGAGCTTATAATTGCGTGGTTTAGAAAATGTAAACCGAAAGGTTTGCCACGATTTCAATCATTTTCTCCATTGTAGAGAATGGGAGATCTGAAGTGTGTAAGCTTGCTATTTTTTCCTTCTTCTAAAATGGTAAACTTTAATTGTTAATGCCTGCCCGTACGGATGGTTAGTAATGTTTGAGATTTGCTTGGTCATCATTTGATGTCCTATAACCCCTCTTATCCCTCCTCCCTAAATCTATGAACAACTACTATCCCAGTGTGCTTCAAGAAAAATAATGCGTCTGAATGTATGCTAGAACATGATGTGCCAGAGAGATTCCAATTGAATTTTTCCAATCTTAAATGCAAGTTCTGATACTCTATTATTCAGAATATTTAAGTAAGTCTATATATGTTTAGTGCAAGTACACAATTGGTATTAAACTAATTTTTAGCTAAACTTTAAATCTACAGATACAATTTATTAAACAGGATCTCAATTTTAAATAAGTATAATCGATTCGTTAGTCAAAGAATGGAGCTTGTGTAAAGTTGGGTTCTACTTTTCTATGACTCACTTTTGTATATGATATACCTGTAGGGACATTCATGAGAACCAAATATGCATATGTGGTTCTAGATTCACAATTTGGTTAGCTCAATATCATCCTGCAATTTTAAAGAGCGAAAATCTTATGCTACATGTCTCAAGTTGTGCTAAAAACTGTATGGAAACAAATGTGAAGTTTGAAAATGGTGCCCAAGAAGTACTTATAAAGGATTACTACACAAGCATTATAATTTCAACTTTACATAAAAGAATTTTGAAGTAATTTCCCTTATTTTCATAAACTCTGCATTAGATAGAAAGTTGTACGTGTATGTTTTATCGTTTCTAATGCACGTAATAGTATTGCGATTTTTTGACAATGTAGCCGGTGAATGTGGCCGGAATAATAGGGAGGGGGAAACAATGCTGGCATGCAGCAAACCTGCGGAGAAAGTAAAAAAGCAACATGCTGGGATGGGTGCCGATGGCATCGTAAAAGGTCACGGACTTGTTCATTGTCCGTTTGTGCAAACTTAGTTGCAAGGTGCACCTATGGAAAGGACCTATCCTTAAGCTAATTAAAATAGGCATGGCTCGCATTTAATGCAACCCATGGCACTGAGGAGAAGTACCCATGGAAAGAGATAAATTGCTGCCTATCTTTTTTCAGACCGACTTCGTTTGCAATCTGTCTAAATGGATGTGGCATCACATTTATCTAAAAGGTGAATAAGGCTTTTTTTTTAGAGTTCGAACAAAGTTCACCTAACTTTTCATTTATTCGCTACCACAGAAAAAAAAAGTTTATTTGAAGTTACCATTTACGATTACAGTTTTTTATACTTTTTGTTCGGAGATACCTTTTAGAAAAATGTTAACTTTGACATTCAAATATCAGAGTAGGATTTAATTATATTGGAATCCAAAATAAGCAATTTGCATTTTCAATAAATCTTAACCACAAAACCACTTCTTGCTGCCTTTTGCATTATGTCAAATAATTCTGTAATCGAATTGCAATTTGAATTTCTCTAATTTCTAACTTAGACATTCGTTGAAATATAATGAAATTTTTTTGAAAATAGCATTATTTCAAAACGTCGTGAGGGGGAGTTGAATTATATGTATTTGGGTGTTTTGCACTGGGTGCCAAATATCCTCACTATGCCAGTGGTCTCAATGGATGACATTCTCTTAACCCTTGCCATGGTTTAGAAGATAATTTTTGGTGGGTTTTACAATGGTGAACTACTTAAACGACTATTACATTTTCTTCGATTCTAAGGTTATAATCACCTTTAAAAAAGTGAACCAACACTGAACGAAAATCCATAAAACTCAGGGGAGTGGGGGAGCAGCCACCCTGGGCGCCCAAAGTATAAAAATAGATTTGTTGGATTATAAATTAGGCTGATTATGGTTGAAACTTGATAAGTACACTTATTTTAAGTAACACAATACAAACAATGTTGTTTTCAAGATACCAGTGGAGGAGGATAGGGGGCGCAAATTTGGGTGTTCTGCCCTGGGCGCCAAACATCCTCGCTACGCCACTGTCTATAATATTCACATCTCTATAATTAATTTATCACCAGTATTATATTTGTAAAAGTGCCAGCCAGAGGAATACAACTTTTCGGTAGTAAGCGTCTTGCATATAAGCAAACAGCCTTGTATCAAGTTGCCATTACTTTTCACTTGCTGATCTTCTATTTTTTGAGATGCCAACGACTGAGATTCATGTGTTGGCGAAAGGCTTTTGAAGTTTCTTAGTAGGAATTATGATGGAGTATATTGTCTTCCACTTTTTCACGATAAAGTTCCCGAAGACCACCATCGCATCTGTGGCAGTTCTGTCGAGTATTCATCTTCCAAGTACCCTCATTCGAGCAACTACATTGCACGGCAACTATAGATAGGGATGCTTTCAGAGTCAGTTAGTTGACGTGAGGCCATTTTTTTGTTGCTTTTGTTCTACACGTTCATTTTTTAGCATTCTTCAGTGCTCTATGCGATGACGAAGTGGGTGTGAAAATGCTGTCAGTTTAAAATGGATTTTGTTTAAACAGCTGCAAGTTGTTGTAGATAAATGGAAACTCATCTCGTGTATATGTTGTTTAAAAAAAAAGGTTTCGCTTAGGAATGTAATTAATTTTGGCCATGCGAGTGTTGGAATAAAAGTGTCCTGGCGTTCAGTTTTGTTCTTTTTGAAACAGTACAACTTTAGGGAAACCGTCTGCACGCTTTTTTGTATTCCATTCTGCAGTCAGGAGATGATGACAATGCAACCGTGCAGCTTCTGCATCACTTGCATTATAGGAAATAATTACAGCGAGTACATTATGTGAAAGAAAAAGACAAAAGTTCAGTCGGTGGGAAAGGTCAGTTTGTATGCGATCAAGAATTCCAACTTCCACCTCTCACAGAGAAGACAAAATGTGTATCACGCCGCTTTTGTCAAAGAAAGTACTCAAAGACCTTAAATTTTGCAAGTATCTTACAGTGTTTGGTTAGTCGAAACACTTACAGGAAGTTTTTCATGTTACGGTACAAAAAAAGTAATTAATAGTCAGTGATCATTAGGTTTTATGGGGAAGAACTTAATGGTTCCAAACGCGAAAAATACGAACATGTTTGTAATAAATACTTTAATCAGCACTTTAGTTTAACAGATCACTTTAAATATCAATAACTTTAAGGACTCAACCATTAAGGGGTAATCTATATAATACTTTAAATATGTTTAACAATTTTTCATAGTAATATGAAGAATTTTAAAGACTTAATTTAAAAAATGATTACTTAAGCACAAATCTTAAGTTTTTTTTTAATTATTTGCAATATAAAAAAAATGAATAGAATTTAATTGAGACCACCACTAGGAACAGTAGTTGTCTATCTTATGGAATCATGCTCATGTGTATTGTTAGTTATGTGTAATTGTTTTTATCAACTGCTTTCAATTATTCTAAAATATAATTTAATAAATGTTTTCATTTATTAAATCTTCAGTTCAATTATTAACCCAGAAGAGTTAAAAGTGGTTAAAATCATGTCACACTCAGCGCCCGTTGGTGTCTGATGATGATGACGTTGATGAAGGCATTTACAGAATATGTTTAAATATATATATATATATATATATATATATTTAATGTTATCAGTGTCAGATGATTTTTAACTAGATTTTAGACACTTATAACAACATTTTAGTTAACAGATTATCAGATATTTCCTTGTGAAAACATTCTTGAACGAATAATGTCAGTAAATCCCAATTAAGTCAGTCGTGATATTTCCATATCAATAATGTGCAAAAACCTAATCGAGATTATTGTCTGCAATAACTTTTCATTGAAAATACACCAATTCATTCATTTGTCATTTATCTTCAGCACATAGTTGGTAAGTTACGTTTCTGCGGAGCAATACCAATGAAAACTCATACTTCTGACGTTAAAGAGATCACCTTGTCTGGCATGAAAAAAGGAGTGGAAAAATTCCTCCAAAGTTGTATTACATGCATTGCTCGATATATTATATCAACGTTTTCTTTTATTCAGTACTACGTGGGTTGCAAGAGGAGATTTCTGCGTCTTCTGACAAGCGAGGCCACCGAGGATCCCCCGCTGTTAGTTTGTGTCGCATGGTGGGGTTAGTGAAGCATTCGGGTAGGGTTATCATTTATGTGATGGGCATGTGCTCTGACACTGGCCTGTCATACAATTGAGCGCGCTGCCCTTTTCTCCCCGACGGGAGGCTGACTTAAACAAATTAAGCTGACTATGAGAAGCTATTAGTTTTGAAGATTCTACGGCACTTGAATGAATGATATGAACACGAAATTAGGTGGAACGAAGGCAACCCGAGAGGCCGAGACGAAAACAATATGGCCACAATTCGCATTTTCTACTTTTAAAATACTCGAAACGGGATGAATTCAAAGCTTACAATGAAAAACAACAATACCTTGAAATTCGTAGCAGGGGGTAGAGTTGCGAATCGAGGCCAAAATAGGTTTCAAAGACGACAAAACTACAGTTGACAAAAGTCACTTCTGTGTACGCTGTTTTGTTTTCAGGTACGCTTAGCTGGATTCATTAGTGTCGGTTTTGATATCATGTAACGTCTGGTTGCCTATACCTAGGTCGCGGTTGCAAAATACCGGATTAATTTAATATTATAGGTGCACAATTTGGTTTGGAACCAAGATTGGATAAGGAGATGCAGGCAACCTGTTCTGATAACCTGTCATCTGCCATCTAAGATCAGAAACTCTTTACTTGCAGGCTTCAAATATCCATAATTTCCATTATTTACTGAGGTAAAAGTTAATATAATATCCCACAACCATCAACCAATTTGGTCCTGGTTCGTCTCTAGATTCATATCCCCACAATATACAACCACTGACTGCATATAGGGCTTACATTTTAATTAATTCCAGAGTATCAACTATAAGCCATCCTCTATTTCTATACTACATCTGGTAAGTTTACTCCACACAGGTATGTCTTACACCCCAATTAAAAATTCCCATATATACAGTCCTATAGCAAAATTCCATGAAAATAATAGGATTAATGGGATTTGCTAATGAGATTTAGTGAGACCAATAAGACCCCACTAATAGGAACCCATTGTCCGAGGGATTTGTTGTTGTTGTGACTATCGGATAAGTAGCATCTTATGGAAACCTTACAGAATCTCATATTTGGAAGATAAACCTAAGTGAAAAATCTGATGGTCTCGTAGAGAAAAGCAATGAGAATAATGAGACTAGTGAAACTAGTGAGACAGGCAATGGGACCAAATGAGAACCCACTATTAATGGGATTTCATTGTATGGGACTCAATGAGAAAAGTCACTTAATAATGTGATTTAATGAGAATGTTATGAGAGCTCATTAAAATACGACTATGTTGAAAAAGACATTAAGGGATAGCCGCTTAACGATGAAGACAATAATAAAGATAATTTGATCCCATACCACTAAGAACATACACAAATATCTGGAAATGTACCAATTAAGTTATCTATATGAGAAAATACAATTTCAAATCAGTACGACAATACCTCAACGAGATTGTCATCAGCCCCAATTGTGGTCCTGATGATGAGTTATGCTACCATTTCGGACCCAGAGAACCACATTATTAGATTCCAGTTGTATAATATTATACGATTAGGGAAATGACAAACTATTTGAGTAGCATCTTACATTTTTAAGTACAGTGAAAGGTCAGGCACAATTCGCATTATATATATCTACTCCTGCATTGAATTTGCACAAGTTGGGATAAAATCAATTATTTAAAATACTAGTATACTCTTGGAGATTTTACAACTTGTTAATAACCAATTCAGTGAATATATCAATTAAGATCTCCGTTTCGTGAAGTGAGTGAAAGGTAAGGTGGACAGCACAGTCAATTGGTTTTGATGAAAAAGGACAACTGTAGCTTGAGGGCAACACACTTATCCAGTTATAGCGTGTATGTAAACTTATGTAAGAGATATTATTAATCAGCTGATTACAAAAAAGATCTAGTAAAGACCTACCATCAACTACAACTACAGCAACACCGGTGGCCACCTTATTTTCGAAAATATTTTTTATGTTGAGATGACAAAGGAAGGTCGTATAACTCGATGAAAAATAGCATCAGATATTTAAAATGTTTTAATTTCAAATATACTATAAGTAAACATAACATAAGGTAAACATGTTTATGTTAATTTCCAACAATGCTAATTCCCCAAACAATTTTACCAAAAAATGTCAAGCCTGTTTAGCTGTTATGATATCAAATGATATACAAGTATCCGAAGTTGCAATCTAACCAGGTTTATAGTACATTCTGGACAATGTGGATCAAAAAAGTTGCAGGCCCTATTAAACAATGTATACAGTGTTTGCATTATCTGGAACGCACTGGCATTGCCAAACTAATTTTATTTAATCCAGTAACCAACTGACCAGTCATACAGCTTTGAAATATGTTCTTTATAATTTTTAAAAAAATCATATATGTACGCCTGAACACAACACTAGTTTTTAAATTCAAACCACAAAAATGTATTGTCAATACAGGGTTTTGAATAAAGAATTTGATGCGTATGTTGTTATAGCTGCTCATAGAAAAGCAATAAGAAACCGCATACAAAATTGGGAATAGGATTTGTGTTTAAGTCCATATTGAGGTTGGTAAGAGTAGCATTTTTACCTCGATTGTTCATTGTTTGCGAATGAACAGTCTTGAAAACCGTGTATTCGGGGCACATGAGGTTATACAGAGGAGAATGACCAGTTACAACAAATACTGTTTAAGTGGCAGCCCATGGATCAACCTATATGTACAGAACAAAGGAGTGGCCAGGGTGTCTTCAGAAAAGGACGAATTTAAAAAGGCACCTTCATGGTTTGGATGGGGCACCCAACGATCAGAAAACTGTTCAACACCAATGCAAACAACCTCATGTTTTTCTTACAGCTCTTAGACAAACATTCCCAGTTTTAACCCACGATATGCGTTTACAGCAGCTGCCAATGGTGTCGCCTACCGTGCTAAAAACACACAGGGGGATTACAATGCATACCAAGGATGCCTAAAGCAGCCTCATTTTCGAGTGATATTGCATGGGGATAGTGTGGACCAAGTAGGCAAGTTAACCTTAGAAAAAACAACACGTAGCTATATATATTGTTAAGAAATTAACGTGAATTCCAGCTTAATGGACACAGTTCTTATCTTATAACAATTTAAAAATCCCATGCATTACAATTAATATGCTCTACCTGTTACCATAGTATTATTATCCTGTACAGGAAAGCAGCCTCAATCTGGTAAAAGTAACAGATTAATATTCTTTGGTACCTGCTTTTGATGGACACGTATTTTTTCCATTGAAACCAGTCAGTTTAAAGAGTATGAGTGGCGAGTATCTTTCCAGCACACTTTGTAGGTTTGGAATGTTCCGCTTTTCAGTCTGATTTGAAATGGAGTTCAATATGTCAAGCTTACTTAAAAATATTCTGGAATGAAAAAATCATTATACAAATATTTGCTTCATAGACGCTTTGTAGCTAAAAAAACCAATTTTTTTTACTCCAGTGTAGTTTATGTGGGAAGAAAAGCATTGTGAAATCCCATTACTATTTTACAACACGCGCATAGATGGCGCAGTATGGTGGCTCAGTATACTGTTACCTAACGCTAGATGGCGCAGCATGAATGTCTGCAGGGAACCTGGGCTATTACACTAGGTAAAGACTGAGATCTAGGTGTAATAACGCGTAACTCAAAGGGAAAAACCTCACCAATCAAAGAGAAAACGAGATAAATTCCTATCTTCCAAAGTTTCCACGGTGCTTTAACAATTTATATTTCATTGTCAACGAACCAATAAGAACAGCGCCAAATTTGTATGATTATCCCTGTCCTACCATTAAAATGCCATAATGATAATATAACTTGTTATATATGCTCATGCCATGTTAAGTGCCCAGGGGCAAGATGGGCTACTTGTCTCGTTAGTTTTTTTTTTTTTTTACCCCTGTTTGGTTGTCCCCTACGCCCATCTTTGCCTTACCTTCAATCTTCATCGTCTAACAGAAGTCTTCAACGTTGTCTACTCATTGACGTCCAACCTCCAGGTAAACCGTTCATGTAGACACGCTGTCATATTACAAAAAGAAAGGTTATCACAGATTGAAGTCAACGATAATGCAAAAGATGCCGGCAGCTACTCGCCAGGTACACAACAAGGCGACAGAGACGCCATGGCGGAAAAATGGATATAGGGAAATATGGAAAAATGTCCATGCCCCGCAGACATATTGGTCCCAAGGGACCTTATTTGAAACAACATTATAATTGGAAAAAACAAGACATTTCTTAAACCTAAACAAATTTTCAAAGTTTTGAATACATAACTTCACAACAACCACCAGCAGCAATATCAATTAAGGGAAGAAGTTTCATACATCAGAATTTCATCAATCTTATATAGAATTTTTACAATCTTATATTGAATTTTCTCAATCTTATATAGATTTTCATCTTCGATCTATTGTAAATTCGAAGCCCTTTTATTCTATCATCTTAGTTAAGCTAAAATGGAAAACTTGAAGGAAATAGCCAGACACTAATAGAAACTAACAGAGAACTTATGGTAAAATCATTTCACATTAAACACTAATCCGTTGAAAACTATGTTTGTTTTCTGCTAAGAATGTTTTTAGAAAATTAAGAAATTACGAAAATGTCGATATTTTATTCTACCAATCTAAAGTACAGTAACCCAAATAATTTTGTTAGTTTGGAATCACAGTCAATTCTGTTTTCACACGTTGTTTTTTTAAAGATTTTGTGATAATTAGTTACAAAAACCATTTCATTCCTTTTTTTTACTGGAATATAAATGGTTTTATTTTTTTCTTATGCATTGTACCATTTTATACAACTATTTTACATTAATGTATTATCTAAAAGTATATTATAAACCGTGAAAAAACATACATACTATATAGGTGATGATGATGAGCCACGCAAGGGCACAAGGAAAAACATAGTTTAGTGTACAAATGCCTTTAAGTTTTATGATGATTCAGAATAAGACAATTTGTTTCTGATCATCAGAGCTTAGAACATTAAAATATGTTATGCAAATCAAGTTATATGTCAATTACAAGTGTGGTAAATTTATTGATTAATCCCGTTCTGCATCAGCAATTCTATGAATTAATTATTGCATTTCTTTAGAGGCAACTAGCTTATTTGCAGTCGTATAACAAATAAAAACTTCAACTAGTTAGATTTATACTATAGGGTAATGCGACATTTTTTCTACTGGAAAGGATTTTGATAAGTTGAAAGAGGTTAAAAAACAAAGTTATTTCAGTCGTCGTTTGATTTTTCCAATGCAAGCACAGCGATCATTGTTATTTTTTATTATAACAAGAAAAGTTGTTAAATTTCCATTGTTTCATGCCGCCAATGCTGACCAACTACTCTGCCGTCAATCCTATTTGATACTCTCCTGACCATCTGGGATTCTTTTTTAATGACTTGAAAATGAGATAATTTCTATTCGCAGCACGTTTTGCATTTTTTGACGAGTCCTTGCCTGTTTACATAACGATTCAATTGGCTTCTAACACATAGTTAAGGGGCTCAAATCCGTGTATCTGGACACTACTAATTAGCAGCCGGTTGCTAAGATTGTAATCTCAGATTAGAAAGGAAGGAAGATTCAAAATATCTGTCAATTGTTAAAAACTATCATGAAATGAAATTTATACTTCATATGAGACCATGATTCAATTAACTCATGTATAATCACAGCAAACGATGCCGAAGACAAGCAAGACTAAATTCAAACATCGCAACATCTTTGAAAGCTTTAAAAAGCAGTTTTCGTGATTCTTAAAGTCAATCTACATAGATAATCTGAGAGGGTTGCTCTGTTACACAAATGTTTCCAAATTTCATGCAACAATGCTGTTAGGAATTTTGCAGGAAAAGTTGTTATAAGCTTTGTTTAAAAAGTGTGTCTTAAGCTGGGCACCAAGACGTACATTGTACTTATATATACACGTTTTTACAAACATATGCAAAAACGTTTGTTTCAGCCGCCATTTTGTAAATATATATAAATATCAAAATTGTACAGCTATTAAATGTCTTTAATAGCTGTACTTTGTACTTTTAATGTCTTTAATAGCTGTACATTTTTGATATTTACATATATTTACAAAATTGCGGCTGAAACAAACCAGGAGGGCAAACTTTTTTGCATGTTTGTAAAAACGTGTATATACGTACAATGTACGTATTGGTGGAGACCCGGCTTAACTTGCAAACAAACATCAATATCACTTGCTACTTTTTAAATTCTATATTGTGTTCGTTCATTCATTGAAGATTACATTTGGAATATACAAAAATAGGAAGTTTAGTTTTTTTTTTTTTTTCAGTTTGAAATGTATATACTATTAATTTGTAAGGCAGTCAAAGTTTGTAAACAGTATCGAGTATAACAGTGAACTATATATATTTATTAAATTATAATTATTCTTTAATTATTATAGTTCTAAAACACATATAGGTATGTTAGGTAATTTAATTTGAATTCAAATTTAATAACACTCCGAATTTCTGGACATAAATTTCAGTCTTGGAATTTAAAATCTAAATCGATGTAACTATTGTATTGGTAAACAAAATAAAGAAGTTTAGACACGGATAGCTTGCTTACAGCCTCCCTGCCGGTTAATCGACCATTTATACTACACATATACAAACTCATAAATGAAAACTAACGTTTTGCATTTAATCGACTGACTGGCAACATGAGCAGGTTATCTATCTGTTGGGTGCCTATTCTTTGCACTTCTGTAAATGTTGATAATAAAGTCTGTTACATCGTTTCGCTTCTGTCATATGCACACCTCTCTATTACCTATTTTGTAGATGCATCAAACAGGTTTAATAAGTTTTCAGAAGATCGAGAAAAACAAAAACATTTATCAGAAACATGTTTGTTTTTTGAGAAAAAAAAATGTCTGAAATCAACAGTTTTTTATCCGTGATCTAACTGAGCAATTGTAATATCATGTGATATTGTGCTTTTTGGGGGATGAGGGAGGGGGGAGAAAGGGGAGGGGGGAGGAGGAAGATGATAAAAACTCATGATATCTTTCACGCATGATTCGTTCATGATTTGAACTCTGATATTATTTATGTTACATCGGCGGCCGAAATCACTAGTTGTCAAACCCACTTTTGAATAAATTTGCATGCATTGAATTGCATAAAACTGATCTTTTGCCTATTGATTTAAGATTAAGGAATAAAAATTCCCCTCATAAATTCGATTCAATCATTAACATGCAGAAAAGCAACACCGATCATTACAAATTACTGTTTTATCAATACATCGTTAGTCGCAGTCGTTATTAATCCAGTTAATTTGGATTGCAAGTATTCGTACGAGTTCAATTTATTCTTGGTATTTAAAAACAAGACAATTCATATGACTTTTAATAATATAACGCCACTTATGAAAACAAATTATCAATGGTCGTTATCAAGTCGCAACTGCACATGCAGCAGTTTAATTGGCCCAGTCATTTATAAAATTATACAATCTAAAATGACGCCATTTTTAGTATAAATTTCTGTTTTATGATGCTATAAAAATAGGCATGACGCAATTACTTTTAGCCAAGTAAAAACAAATTTAATTAAATGCATAAAAACGGTTTAAATGTACGAGCGTATGAAGAAAGCACTTTGCACATTCAACCAATTTTATCCAAATTAGTCTATTAATCGGCTCAAATTAATTGCGTTTGTTGGTTGGTTTAGACTGTTCAATTCTATAATTGTTCTAAAAATTATCAAGGTGTAAATGAATTACCCTCCAAAGTGTTCCAACTAGTATTGCACAAGCCTAGCCCGAATCTATTACATTGTTTTACCTGTAATTTGTTAAGCATTGCAAGTTTTGGCATAAAATATGGCTTCAAGTGAGAGTTAAAAACTGATGGATGGGCTTCTTTTTTTCTTTTAGGATACGATCTTTTGTACAACCAATTGCAACGTTTAGAAAATTTCAGAGATATAAACCCAGCTACTTAGTGTCCAATTACAATTGGCAACAAAAATGAAACAGCTGCTTGTTACAGGATGTTATGAAATCGTGCTCTGTCCAGTGCTTGGTAAAGGTTTCCAAGAAAGTCGTGCAATTGGTGTTAACGTCCATCTTTTTCTTCATTTGGCTATATTGTTATATATCCTTAATGGTCCATAGTTGCCTCACGACGAGCATGTAACATTCTTGTATATAGTCAAGACCACGACTATAGGAATGTTTACGAATTCTCCATTGCCTACAGAGAAGAGCCTCGTGCTTAAATAGCTGGACTAACTTCATGGATTGCTCAAAAGACAAAGAAAGAAAGTATTACATCAGACAAGGGCGCCTTCTATGAAGGAGTCCATTGCACTTTCCAGGGCCAATAAAGAAACCATTTGTCACTGTTCAGAAACAAACGGCCAACCAAGAAAAAGAAACGCTGAAGGGCATACGTGGCCAGAAGCTTAGCAGACAAAATCAGAGTTTAACTTGCACCATGCTTGTACTCTAGTTAACTATATTATGCCAGTTCAGATACGAGCCTTGTCTGAATTTATGCACACGTACCCTACCTCAAAAAATTGAAAAACTAAAAAATAAGCAGTCATGCTTGTTTAATTCAAACTTAATTCAGCTTATACCAAACTGTGTGAATCGTTTTTGTTCATGTTGTGCAATATACGGATGAACTTGTGCTCTTTATTTTCGTGTAAAACTATTCGAAATACTCGTAAGTTAAATATATCGAAGCATATGGCAACTTATCTATATGTAGTATATCTTCATAAGGTATTTTTCATAAGGCCATCTGTATTTTTTGAATTAGTATTGCAGGTAAGGAGCCATTCAAAAAGTATGTCCATTCTGCAGTATATACCCCTTCCCCCCATCCATCATAAACGTCCTTTGTTGTTTTTTTGAAAAGTAGGGTGTCCAGGAAATTTGTTGGAACATGCAAAGGCCCATCCTAAGTATTTCCAAGCACCTGCCTCCCTACCAATTCCACGACATTTTTTTTTCGGTATTTAACACAAAGTTAGCCATAATTCCCTTCTTTCCCGAGGTTTTTGGGACTGGGGACACATTTTTTCTGGTGTCCATTTCCCCTTTTACTGACCTTTAAAACTCAATTAAACAGAAAATCCAAAATTGCACTCCAGTATAATTATAAGAGAAAATGCTAGACGAAATGATAATCAAACATTTAATTCTGAGGCTTTCCTACGATCAAGGTTCGATACAACTCATCTAATCTCACCTGAACTCACCTAAATATACAGTAACACACTGAAAATATACAGTAAAAGTACTGTAAAGCCTAAATAGCCAAAAATGCACAAATGTGACAAAACTGCATCGAAAATCCACAAGTTGTTGAAAAGATTGCAAAACATGGCAAATTCATATACAACACATTATACACATAAAATTGTTTTTGGCTATACATAATATAGTACATGGACTTGAATTGTAATTAAAATGTGGACATTGTAAAATAGTTTACAGTTTTTTATAGGTTGTTTTTACAAATTGGACAATGATAGATTTCTAGACGAAAGTTTATAACTATGTACAATCGTTATGTCGTACACTAACCGTTATGTGCAGGCGTCTGGTTGAAATCCTGAGCAGCACTTAATATTTAATTCTTTCAAGAGGCAAAATGCTAATAAATATAAGATAGTGGTATGACCTTTACGTTTGCGTGAAAATAAATTCCCACCTCAGCAGGAGCATATATAATGCATAGAATATGTAAAATGTTTCCCTATATACAGCCAATATAATGAAATGCCTAATCTTTTAAGTCGTTTTTTATTTCTAATACATACATAATAACCAGTTGTTGTTTCATATTTTCTTCAATTCGCTTTTTAAAAAAAAGTTTAACGTGTCCATGACCTCGCATTAAAATGCGTAAAATACAACGCATGTAGCGAGGGATGTTTTTTTTTATTATTTTTTTTTTAAGTTTCAACCAGTAATGCAAAAATATAGTATGGAAGAGCATATGTTTGCAATGAAATTAATATAAATAATGTTATGTGCTTAGCTCAAGTGTTAAACAAACATTATTGTTAATAGCCGGGTACTTAAACAAGGAGTGTTTTCAATTTTTAACAAATAATATACGACTATAAACTATTTAAAATTAGACACCTGAATTTTATTTTTCTCAAGCCGGTGCATTTTAAGCCTCAAGTGACACTAAAATATCTCAGATACCACTAAAAATTGCATTCCTTATATTTCTGTATTCGTCCGAGCAACGCCTATTTGTAATTAAACTGGTTATGCATCGATAAGTCTTGATGCTAATGGACTCCAACAAGAGAAAACTATGGAAAACGGAAAAATATTTATGCTTTTCGAAAATATTTAAATTTGTTATTCAGCAGATTTGTTTTTTAGGTTTTTGTGCTAGGACAGGTAAACAGCGTGGGAAGGTATTGTTCTTAAATTATGTTTATTTATTAAATTTATATGACATTACCAATTTCAGTTATGACCATAAGGGCGTCGAAATAAAGAATTTTTGCTTTGAAGTAGATTGATTTTACCAATTTCCACTAGTTTTTGAATAATACAGACTCCAGGCAAGATAATAAATTAACAAGTAATTTTCCATCACGTTATGACCCGCTTTTTTCAGCACATTAATGAAATATTCATAATATAAGCTCATGATTGCTTCAACAACTTTGCAAGTTTTCTGTTTTTATTTTGATCATTTCTATATTGATAGATTTATTTCTATCGCATCAACCATATTAGAGAACACATTGCTTTTTTAAGTTCTTTATGGGCAATGTAATTTCCATTGATGTTAAATTTTAACTCCTTAAGCCTAGTGAATAATAAACCCTGAACAGAATTGGACTGTTATGAACAATACTTGTGTTAATAGAAATCTTTTTTTCCCATTTACATGTTATAAATTTATCGTTGGTTCACCAATACCCTGTTTATACACACCATGCCTGGAATTACACCTGCATGTGACTCGATATAATGCGGATCTTAGGGCCACATGAAGTAATAATTGTACAGAAAATTGTATCAAAATATTCTGATGCTAACATTGATATCGAAATTCAATTAACAGCTTGTTGGTCTAACTTCATCAGGTAAACAGGTTATTGTTGAAAAAGGAGATTTCATACTAACGTGTGTAAAATATGTGTTTTAAGTTGTCAAATGGACTTATAAATGTTGTTGTTAATTTACTCCAAAATTTGGAGAGCAACGGAATATAAATCAGATTCCAAATATGATTTATTGTGGTTATATATTTTAGGGTCTAATAATTGACGTGTATCATTCAGCCGAATATTTTGCAATATTAGCAATGCATTTCAAATGCATTTAGAAAATGCACTGAAAATGCATTTCTAAGAATGTATTTAAAAATGCATTTTCAAATATATTTCGAAATGCATTTTTTCAGTTTATGCATTTTGATAATGCCTTTCTTTCCCATATGGGAAGCATCCTTCCCTATATCGCCCTTGCACTTATAAATTCTAGACTTATTAAATTAGTTACAAGAAAAATATGAACATTTTCAAGGCCCAGACGGTGAAATTGTACCCCCAGAGTGTGCTTTATTTATGGTTTCAAAGCTGCATGTTTAGAGTCTGTTCATATAGAGAAGGCCTTAATTATAACAGTGAAGCAATGCGGGGCATTTCGGTCATACACGTATTGTATGTCACACAACAATTTTCGTGGCCATGTCAGAAGCATTTTTATTCTCCACGAAACACAACTTCCTGTACTCGTTTCAACCGTTTACGATGCACATAGTACCATAGATGGCGATAGAAAAACAGCAGGCAAGTTCTTCCTGAACTTTCTCTCAATAGAGACAATGGTGAGAGAAGACAAGCTGCTATACGATTCCTCAGCGTGATAGGTGACCGCATGGAAACGTATATTTTATTGGCAACGACTTCACGCAGGTTATCATAATAATCAAAAAATGTAGTTTAAAGGGTCCCAGCTAGGTTGTTACAACCATTTTCTGGAAGCGTGACCTGATAGAAAATCAAGGTAGAATTGTTTTCAAAATTCTTACTTTTCATAATTCTTTTCAGTTTAGAGGAGCTTCCCCTATCAGCTGGTAGTAATGGACTTATTATTGGGCCACATGCTGGACTAACTATTCATAAAGATGCTAAGTTCTTGGTTGAACCTGTCTGGAATGGGAATGAAAAGATAGCCCTCTTTTATGACTGCCAAAACGTCGGACGATCCTCATGGACCGAACATTTTTCTTCTTCCACCATCTGCACCAACAAACCCTCCCAAAAGGAGAAACCTGTTATGAATTTACTGCGAAGAAAATACGAAGGGTGGATGAATTTGAGAAATAGGCTATGAAAAAGAATATGAATGTGTCATGCCATGTAGTATTATACCTGTAGAAGAGGCTTAGGTATGAAGTGGAGAGGATAGGGGGATGGGAGCTCAAGCCGCTAGCTTTCATAAAATTTGTTTTGGATGTCCTGCAGAGCATTTCCTGTTTGTTTTACATACTAAGAAACGCTTTAAGATTTTCCCACTATAATATGATTTTCTACATCGTGCTATAATATAACAACTACAATTTCAAACCGTTGTGATTTGAATTTGGACAGAATAGGCGTGTTTAAAAATGCTTCCTGGAAAAATCCATCTAGAAAACTTCTGACAGGTTTCATTTCTCAGAATTCTTCAAGAACCTTCAAGGTTAGAAGATTCCATGATTTTGAAGATACATGTGTTTACAGTTTTAAGTGGCCTTTAGGAGAGTATACAGTGCACAAGTATTCCAAAAGGATTTGATTCATTGAATTCACTATAAACAATAAAGGTTCGTGGAACACTATTCAAGAATAAAGGTTCTTGAAACACTATTCAAGAATAAAGGTTCTTGAAGCACAGTTCAAGAATAAAGGTTCTTGAAACACAGTTCAAGAATATTAACAGTTCTTTTCACCACATTATTTTTACTACCAAATGACCTAACATGTCCACTACAATGATATTATAAGGAAAATTTTTAAACAAGATTCTATATTGCACCTTCTAAAAAAGTTTGGAACCCCTGAGGTGCTTTATAAGAAACTTATTAGATACTGAACTAGATTCTATGGAACCTTTTATAAGATTCTATAAAACACTTCAGTCGTTCTACACTTCAATATGCAATATTTATAGAATCTAAAGAAAAGTTCAATTTATAGAATTTCTTAATATTTTTTATAAAGCACCATAGAAGGTTTTACCAATGTAGTATGCGATTACACTCTCAAACGTTCTATTTGATATAGTATTTTTCTTAAAGTGTACTAAACTACACATTCAGTCTAAAAACTTAACAGCTATCATACAGGCAAGATTTGTGAAACAGCCATGCCAATGCTAGTTCTACGCCGCCATTAGTAGGTACAAGATGACTTCAACTCAACTGTCCATTTTGGTTTATTTATGTACACGTAAAACCTACTGGTCCATGTTATTTACGAAGTCCTCCATGCATTCGGCTAAGAAGACAGTGGTATGTGTGTAAGTTCGTCGTCCGGCCAGGGGGCCACAGCCTCTTCTCTAAATCACCACTGGACTGGCAGTAAATATTGTCTATCAGGAAACATTGGCGACGAGAGTAAATCATTCGGACATCGCCACAATGTTGGAAACATAATCGGCATGCGCAGCACTGTGAAGCTACGGCAATGGAAAATTATTAGAGATATGATGAGCAAATGTTTCTAGTGTTTTAGATGCTAATAAGTTAGGGATTTTCGTAGAATAAATAACTTCGGCGAAAACAAAACAATCTTCGGAACAGCTGAATGTTTTCATCCAACAATAAAGGGCAGCACTAACCTAACTGTTCCCATGTCGTTTCAACTGTTCAGTTCACTACCTAACCTAACTGTCCCCATGTATATATAGTTTCTACCGTTCACTGTCTAACTGTTTACCATGAGTTGTTTTTTTTTCAATTCAAGTGTATTTCAGACACAAATGCAAATGGACTTTAAAGAATACTTGATATAAAACTCCATACACATTCCTTGTATTACATGAGAACAGTTGAGTATCAAACAACAAAATTATTATCAATAATCCACTTTGGCATGAGTCTTAACCATCATATTAGGCAGAATTAATTAAGAAACGAATTAGAACGAAAAATATAAAAATTCAATTCAATGTGCAAATAATTGTTAGGATTGTTTAAATTTGTCATAATGTTAACTCAGACATAGCAAACATTTTAAAAAAATGATTGTAATTGTGGTCTGCAATTATGAAGAGAAGTAATCAAATTTGCGAAAGAAAATGAATTATCTATTGTCTCATGGTGTAAGTGGTAAAGCGTGATACAGACTTCATAAAATTCCATGTAACAAATCCATGATTCCTAAGAAAAGAATGTTCAAAATAGCACTTACTAGTACGATGCGACTCCATCATTGCTTACTATTCACATCAGGGACCACAGACATCAAAATAAAAACCAGACGTAAAAATATGGAGCCAGACACTCAAATGTGCATGTACACGCAACGAAACTACATTCAAGGACTAATTGCAAAGTATACTATACATTCTCACAAAATCAGTTTGCAAAAATCGGTAAACTACAAAGCATCAATGTCACAAGATACAGACCTACAGTTTGTCATTTGCTTGTTGAGCAACCAGTGTTGTCGATATCCCTCCAAAAACCTTACCTTAAGTTTGATAGCAAGGTCTTAAAATAGCACGTCATAATTTGCATAATATTTACATACTACGTGACACTGATATTCAGTTAAGCTATTCGTTTCACATTAACGGATACAAATGTAACAGCTGTTTAAAACTACAATCAGAATTAATTCGACAGAAAACAACAGTATAAATAAGATCATAAACCAGATGGCCAAATCCACTTGATATGACAACCCTCGTGACATTGTTGTGTCGAGGGAGTTTGCTAAATGGACTTTCTACTTATTGTTTAGCTTAAATACAAATAAAAAAAAGTAATATTTTCTCATGATGAAAACTCATATTCAAAACTAAATTTCATTAAAATAATTTTAGCGCTTTTTATCAAGTTTTGGTAAAAAGGAGCTTTTTTTTGTTGAGCTTGCAAACACTTTGGTAAACAGTAATTTTTTGTTACATGTCAAGGTGCATTTAAATAGTCTCCACTACATTAACTGCAAATAACAGGACACATTTAAGCGTTACAGTCATCTTAAGCAAATCCATTGGTTCAATAAAAAGGTCTCATGATGGACAGTTCGTGTACATTTAACTTTTTGTGTTATAAATGCTGAATAGAATGCCTCGCTCACGCATATTTGGCCAAGTAAATGGGTGTTACAGCCCCTAGACAAAATACCCCCAAAGGTAAGCCATAAGCCCACTGATGCTTCTATTGAAATTGCCCCCCTCCTAGTTCAATCCCTGAATTATTTGTGATCCGTGGGAGTGCATATAATAAAATTTCAACAGGGAATAAATACGCATACGCGGCATCCCCACCATCGTGTCAACGCAAAAGGACAAAAAATCAAAGCATGGCTTTGGATATAGAGGATTAAATAGCTAACAAATGAACCATAGGTACCGAGTTAAAGCACTGGCGACTGAACTCTCTGCAATATTTCAGGCTCTACTTGAGAGGGAGAAAAAAACGCAAAATTCATAAAGAAATCAAATATTCCTTTAATCCGCCTAATAACAATAAAAGCCTTTGTGCTAATTCATGAACGCTCAGGTCAAAATATTTATAATATGTACATTTTTTTTTCGAATCAAAGCAAATTTACTGCAAAGCTTCCTTGGCAAGTCACAACCACATCGTCGTTTCTTTCTGCTAACATTTAGGGGCGTTTAACAAAAATAATAACTGGGAATGATAACACGGTCAAAATCTAAAAACTGCCCAGGACCATTTTCAAAAATATACAGTATATAAATAAAACACCAAAATTGAACACCATTTTTCAAGTACATTTTTTTATTTGACAAGTATTTTAATTATAGCACTTTTTTGATTTTCGACCCACAATGTTTCGTTATACGACACACACAAAAAGGCCAAAAAATATGACAAGTTACCCCAATTTGCACAAACAAAGTCAGATTTGGCTTACAATAAAACAACGTATGAGTTTCACTTCGTTTAACGGAAAAAAAAAATGAAAATCAGAATATAGAAATAATTGATTCGTTATACGGCTTTTCGTTTTACGGCAAACTTCCGGAACGTATCTAGGCCATAAAGCGAGGTATGGGTGTATTATTATCATCAACGTGTATGGGATAAATATACTAGGGACCGGGGCACAGTGGTACAACGTCTTTATAAAATCAAGTTTTATAGCAATACAATGCTTTTGAATTTCAAAGACGCTGTATGCAGAATTAAATATTTGCAGTTAAAGTTTTTGTTCTTGAAAAGTAATTATTCAACTCGCCATTGGATTTTTATTCCAGGAGTAATTATAAAACATTAGTAATGCTGCAAGTGCAATATACATTTGACGAGTGTATATATCCAGCTAAAATTTCAAACTAAACTTTATGTTAATTAGCCATGTGGTCAGCTGTAAGGCCTTATTCAAATCAAATTGGTTATATGTGGTACAGTGGATCACAGCATTATGGGGCACAGTGGGACATGTCCCAGCATACACCAATTAATGTTTTTGGAAAATATTTGTATATTTTCTCATTAATCATAACTTTAAATAAAAACCATGTTTAAATTTATGTTTAAAGTAAAAATGGGTCATAATCACAGAAAAAAGCCACATTTGGACAAGTAATCAGTGATAATATGAAAGCTGCTGTAATTACGGTTAATTTTAATCGTTTTTTTTAATTTATACTAGGAAGTTTAAATTGGCGTGCTGAATTAAACACAATCAATGTGGTGTTCTTTTTCTTGTAAAATTTGTCTTAATTTCGCGTGGACCACTATACCCATGCCATGTCCCACTTTGCCCTGGTCTAGGGGCACAGTGAGACAGTCTGCGCAACCAACTTTAATATTTTATAGCTAAAAAACTAGTAGCTCTAAAACGATGAAAAATGTATACAGATCCTGAAGGCTTGTACATTACTGTGTTATTCTTTTACAATGCTACGAGCTAAATACTTTTCTCAAAAAAAAAAAATGAATTCTAAAAAGTGTACCCACTGTGCCCCGGTCTCCCCTAACGTATACAGTAGCCTACATGTTATTCGCTGCATGTTGTCAAAAGAGTGGAGAAAAAATGTATCTAAATATGCATATATTTCATCTTATTTTTCAGCAGAATTCCTATTCTGCAAATCCTTCCAGAACTTTCTATAATATTTCTAAATTTCCAACAAAAAAATAGTCAAATAATTCCCTTAATTTGAGCCTACAATTTCCTCCATAATATTATGCCGCGTTTCAGTGGTTAAATTTTTGCATAAAATTTCCATTCATCGAGCTCATGGACCAATCCATGCATCCATCCACAGGAGGCTACTTTTTTTTGCAACACAATGTCGTGTTTTGATATCTCATTTTTAAATTATGTTTTGTCCAAGTGTCCTTTTCGCAGTAGTGTTTTTCTTCACATTGCCTGGCAGTGTTACTTATGCTATCCACAGTCTGAAAGCTCCAGAGCACCTCTGAAGACTGGTTATAAAAAGTTGGTCAGCAGCCTTAGCCCGAGGCCCAGAATTTTGACCAGCCAGCATTGTGCCTTACCACGTTGGGCACAAAGTGGTCCAGCTGAGCCCATCATTGTCCGACCCCGGTAGCTACATTGTACCACTCGTAAACATTTGCCAATTACAGCTCCCCTGTGAAATAACCGTTCTAAATTCTCGGAATTAATCAATCGCCCGCATCTATGAATTGCGATTATATTCGCACCATGCTAACTGTTGCAAACAGGTTCTAATTGAATAAAGATGTAAACTATAGCACGGCTCTAACGCGAGATTACTTGCACTTCTGCGCCAGTGAGTAGACACAGAGTGGATAAATTTACAAATATATTCCACTAATAGAAACCTCTAATAGAGCTGTCTACGTTTTAATACAGGTGTCAAAATGTGTGGCGCAATATGCTTCATCATGCTCAATATAAGCACACAAACGCGTGAACTTTTCACATGAAGCTTACCAGTTAACAAACGAGTTAACAGCTTGAGCATCATGAAAAAATGGCCAGCCTCTTTTTGGGGGACAGCGGGTAAAACTCAAGTCTTAATAATGCGTGCATGGAGGAACCATATACACATTATGTTATCAACTTGACAGCTTTGATGCACTCTGGAAAAATTAAAATTAACAAAATAACAGGTGGCATACGTAACTTACGACGTGATTCCATCAAATTAACGCCATTTACAAGTTCCTGCAAAATCCAATGCAGTCTTCAACATGTTGCGATATGAGAATTATCAATGTAACATTGTGAAGAAGAAGACCCTAACACTTACTATATATTTACTAATTGTATGTTTAACAAATTAGAAAACGTCATTGAGTATAATGTCACAATACAAATGACGCTTTATATAAGACTAACTTCATTGAAAATAATTAAATGACTAATATAGGCATTATGTAAAATACATATACAATAAGTATTGTTAGTTTTTTTTTTTTTTTTTTGTAAAGACTACTGTATTTAAGTACCGTGAAAAATTGCAGAGAGTTTAATGAGAAAATCTTTTCTAATATGGTCGATTAGGCCATATGCGAAACTATCATGCAAGGTGTTATAGTTCAATGGTATGGCAGTGGCGGAATGGGCCTGTGAACCATGGCTGCCAGAAGACAAAAATGACCCACCCACAATTATATATGTATAAGGTTATTATTCAATTTTTATAAGAAATAAATACAATTTTCAACAGATACATACGATTTTTACATATTTACATAATACATAATGGTATAATGTCTAAAGGAGCCCATAGGACACTTTCAATCTGGTAAGCTCATACCCAGGCCAGTGTGGTATATGGTATTGGGAACGGTATAAAATGTATTGATATTTAAAAAGAAAAGTCTCAAAAACTGAGCCATTGAAGCAATGACTTATTTGGTAGTGGCGACTTTAGCATGACGTAGTTAACAACATAACTTTAAATGGGTGTTAATTAATTCTTTGCAGGTTTAGATATTTTTGGATTCAACATGAACCATTATAAGAAGAACTTTTCGGGACGTACTTTCATTGTTTTTACTCACTAGATTGTATCTATCAGTCTACCATCAGGTTAGCTTTTTATACAGTATATTAGTGACACATGTACTTGGTACTGTACATTCAAGTCAGGTTCATTCCTGCAAACTAATAGGTCTTAATAGTATACACCTATACAAAAACCATTGTATCATATATCCTTGCTAAATAATGCCATATTGCCCAAGGGGGATCCTACCAGCTTAATAAGAAAAACCTAATTTCATTCATCGTTGGAATTTATGCATGGTATGGCGCCTTTTTTCTGCAAGGCAAGCAACCCCTCTGAAACAAATATCGACCTAATAACCTCATGTCTACATTTTAAAGTTGATGCGTTATATTCCTACGCACATTATACCTGTTGCCCTATATATTGTAATTTGAAGGCCATCCCTTCATGCAATAGCTTAATCCTTATATAACATTTTTTTTTCCGCAAAATTTTATAATAGCCCGAAAAAACCGCTTTTGTGTTTCAAAGCGTACAATAGATAACGGCAGCTTATGTTGTTTTCGAAGAAATAAGCTGTTGGATTGGAAACATTGGTTTCAAAAGAAAATTGGCTCCAAGGCAGGCTCTAGTGCTATATTTGATGCATATTAGCAGTATGAATTCTCATTTTATGAAAATCACCATATGTTAACATTTGAGTCAATGGCGAATGTGGTTTTAAATATTGGTAAAGAAGCATAAAATAAAACTCATGGTTTGCCGAACAAGTGCTGTTTTAGTGTTTATAGCCAGTGTTTTTTTTTAACCAGTGCTGGTAGAAAAGTTATTTAAACTATGCTTTAAAAAAATAACAAGCAAATTTATGTGGAAATAACATTTTATATAGAATTTGCTTCTGTATTTCGATCAATTTCTCCCAAAATTTCATGACTTTCTGGATTGCCAGAACAAGAATATATAAAGCAATTTTTTTTTCCAGCTGGAATGGAATTGGATTGTGTTCAGTTTGGGACATTTTAATCTAGTGTTTTTCAACCTGCGTGGTAATTTTAGAAACTGAAAAAGATTGAAAAAAGCTAAACTCTAAACTGAGAAAGTTATACATATTTTTTATAGCAAATGTGGAATCTTTATTTTGTTGTTTGATTTTGGTATTTTTTGCTGTACTGAACTAACACCTTTGGACTAACTGTTTTATAATTAAACATAATTGCATTATGTGTATATCAGGAAAGTTCTAAAGCCCAGTCCAGACTATCCAAAAGCACGGAGCAAAAGCAGTGTTTTCAAAACATGCAACAAAAAACTTTACTCTCTTATTTCCAGCAAATGTTGAAAAAACCTTAAAAAACACGTGCACATGAATTGAAATGAAGGATATGTTCATGCTTTCTATAATTTGGACGCCATGCTCTTGAAAGCATGAAAACATGAAATCTCGAAAGCAAGTTTGTGAAAACATGGTTCTACTATAATGTTTTTAGAAACTCTGCTTTTGCTTTTGGTGTAGTCAGGACCTATTTTATAAGGTAAACATGCGGGTTAACTCAAAACATACTATAAGTTAGCATTTACAGTACACAAAACAAAGTTTGTTGTTAATTAACAACAAATTCTGTACTATGTAATATCAAGATTCACAAATCCTGTTTGAGTTTTAAAAAAGATCTCTAGAAGTCTCTGTGCGGAAATCTTTGGATCTCTCACAATGCTTATCAGTACATCTACACAATCCAAAGTAAAATAGCCATGCATGCTACTTCCTTTAAAAATCGTACTGAGGACAAAAAAAGAGGGTTTTTACCCTGACTTACAGTGTTCAATCTCAGTTCACTTGAAAAACGTCTAGTTTAAAAAGGTTTGGCCAGTAGAAGGAGTAAACGAAATTCAGAATGTTGTCAAGAGCACATGTATTATTGCTATGGGCGATGCCCATATTATACTTTTTTGTGCAATTCATTTGTTATTTTTTTTTCAAGTTTACATATAATTAGTTTTGTCCGGCAATTAAATTAATACAAGCAAGCTTATGCAAAAGAGAGAAGAAAAAAACCACATTCGTGGGAGTTGGGGCTAGTTGGAGGCATGTAGGCATTCAATGTAGGCTAGCACTGTCAAGTATTTATGAGCCAGTTGCCCCTGGCGGCTATCTTTTTATGGAAGGTAGGCTCAATTGCAAGGTATACTCATTTGGAAACCTATATTTGTTAGCCCCGAGCCTCTAAAAATAATATTAAATTTCCTCGCCTTTTTAATTCACTCTCGCGGCATCCCCATCATCCACTTGTAATTCCAACGTTATTACCCAACGTTTTAAATGATGTTACCTTAATTACTTTTCACCTTTGGACAAAATGCTATGGGAAAACGGGTTCCCAAAACCATCGAAGGCAGCGCACAAAAGCAAACGTGAATTTTTAGGGGACTTTTCTAATTTCCAGCAGACAGATATGACCGAGGAAAAATATGACCATTGCGTTAGATTGCATAAAGTCCGCTTTTAGACACACTTAATTGCTTTAAGAATTAGGCACAGGGTCACGCATAAGTTGCGTTACAAATCTAATGTTTCGAGGGGCGCTACTGAGCGCAGCCGTTACTGTAATTAACCGTGCCGGAGAAATTAATAAAGCGATTAAACATCACCGAATTTATGGACGGCCTCCCGGTTCAAAATAGTACTTTCGACCTACGTACCTAAGGGGCCATTCAAAAAAGACGTCCTCAAGAGGGGGGGGGGGATAGAAGGAGTCTGATGGCATGTACAAACCATTTGGACAGGGAGGGGGTAGCCATTATGGACGTCCGCTATTGATGGTATTTTTTTCAGTTTTTGTATTTTTTTTGTTTTATTAAGTTTTAAAGCTAAGTGAAAGGGGAATTGGACACCAGAAGAAATGTGTTCTAAAACCTGGGGAATTGCCCTTCGAGGTCAGGAAATTTCCATTAATTCGAAAAATCTGGAAAAATGTCGTGGAATTAGTAGCGAGGCGGTGCTTGGAAATTTATAGGATGGACCTTTGTATATTCCATCAAGTTTTCTTTTCACCCTACTTTAAAAAAAAATTAAGGACGTCCATGAACGGGGAAAGGGGGGGGTCTGGGCTAAAATGAACACTATGTGGACAGGGGGTGGGGGATTTCGGGAATGGCCCCTAAGTGGTTCAAATAGAAATAAGGAATGTTCATTTTCAGGTAATATGTTACCTGGGTATGTACCGAAACATAACAAGGTGGAAAAATTATATAGCATCATATATGATATAATATGCCCTATATACTGCATTATATTATCCATGTACCTTATGTCAGAAAACATTCATAGTATTTTATGTCCATGCATTAATATGGCACATGCATTCCATATAGTACTATCAGATTGACCATCGTATTATAATGTATTTTCATCCATGATACAAAAATACTACATTATAAATTTCTAAATTTAAAATTCATTAAAATTATTTGAACACAATATAAAATTACGGACAGAATGCAACAGATTTGAAATGTACTGCATCGAACTTGGTATTAACCCGAAAGTCATAATTATCATTAGTACAATTTTACAAAACTTAATCACAACATTCTCCTGGTAGCCAACCAAAAAGTTCATTTATAAAGGTCTTACATATCCAAAATACAAATGGAATGTGCATATATCCCCTTCTCGCCTTCAGAAGCAACAATTGAACACTTTGCAAACACACAAATGTTTACCTGATGGTCCCCGATCTTCTGTATCCTATTTGGGTTTGTTAGCATACGGAAATCAAGCTATGTGCTCGGCAAATTTCCACTACTACGTTTTCAAACTTCACTTGCATTAACACGTCAGTGTTAGATGTTGTAAAACAGGGAAATTAAAGTTTGTCGATCCTTCACTTTGTTTACAAACAGCAGCCTTTCTTACTGCGAACAGGACAAACACTTAATTGAAGCCTGTAACAATGCTTTTTAGCCAACTCCATTGAAAACTTGACAGATTTACATTGAGGCGTTATTTTTACAAACTGAGAAACTGAGCAAATGCTCGCAATAGAAATTCTGGTTTCAGGGTTGTGAGAATTTTCAGTAAAAGAAAATTGGCCACCATCATGTTTGTCAAATAGTCGTAATTACATGGTAAAAATGATTCACCATGCAGCATAGGTTCTGTTCAAGACAAGTTATTTTGTTTTGTATGAAAATAATAAATTTCAAAAAATTTAGTAGCTTCATAAATACCGAAATTACTATTGTAAAATATGGTTAAATGGTTGCTCATAATTGATTGTTAAACATGTGTGGTGTATAATTTTCGCTAATAGATAGTTCAGGAAATAAGAAATTAGCATTAACACAATTAAAACAATTAACAAAACACACAATAGATAACAGGCATCTAAATTTAAGCAGCAAATATAAATCTTAAATTTTGAGTTGCTTTCACACCGTCTTAGCAAGGCTGTAGGATAACAATGCCTTGCGTATTTAACAGGTAGTTTTAAGCTTAATTTCCCCAAAGTGTTGCAAAGGTATAATTATGGCTCATTTATTTATAGTTATAAATTAGCACTCTCCACCTAATAGGTGATAGGAAGACAAATCGTGACCCCTATCTACGAGTTCATATTTGATATGCTACACGCAAGGTAAAACTGCCATAAATTTAACAAACACTATATTTAAATGGTTAAAGCCAAAAACAATGAATATTAAAATCGAATGAACCCAGTTTGGTGCATACGTTTAGAAACCGTGCCATTTTGCATCGGAAATATTAATCAAAATAACAAGCTAAAATCCATGCATTGTTCATGCGTGCGTGTGGCCTGATTTTTTAGAACAATTCAGCCAATAAGAATTAAAAACTATATTTTTTAAGGCTCTGCTATAATTGGATTGCTTAAGAAAACGTGCAGCTCGCTGTAATCATAACTTTTCTTGATATATTAAGCTCGTGTGAGTGTCTGTAAACGTAAAATGTCGCCAAGATTATATGGCATTTATACACAATATTTGTAATCAAAATATATAGCTGAGAGATACCGAAAGTGTATGTGTAAATAAAGAAGTTAAGTGGCTATGAAAGGATGTATGAAATTGTAAAATATGAAATATTACTAAATTGATTAAATTCGTCGATTATTTAGAAAATGCTTGTTTGATTTTTGTATACAGACGAGATATTCTTATTTTCTGAATTTCTGAACATAAGGATGTCGGTTCATGCATGCATGCATGAGGCAAGGACATTTACATGCGTAATTAATTAAATTGCATTATGGTCACTATTCATTTAATGGAAGGCTGGGGGACTTTGCGGAAAGCTTGGTCATGTCGTTCACTCTTATTTTTAACTAAGGAATGGTCATTTACCTTCGCTATATTAATACTGGTAGGATATTACAAGTGAAGGGTTTATAACAAATTGAGTTCGTGTGTAATCATAATTTGCACGCAATTTTTTTTTATATTGCGAAATCTTGCTGAATCTTATACGCTATAAAACGCCATTTACATTGTATTTTTTCCTATATTTGTATGAAGAACCGTTTATCTTATTAGTGCACACGCCAAGGGGATATAGTGCCATGTTGGACTAGCTGTGGACATGCATTTTTGGATTTTTGTATTGCTTATGTTGATTAACGAGCAAGTGGAAATTAGGCCAAACCCACTTACACAATTTATACCTTATGTCCTAAACATTAACTAAGTGTTGTCTGGAACGAAACATGGGGGAGGCCACAAATCCCGTTGTTCCTGATTCACACTTTAAAGTTTAAGGAAATTTATGGTTTTACTCCCAATTGCCTTGAATTCCAATAGGTAGCGCTCATTATGTGGTCATTACACGCAAATCGTACATTAATTAAACTCTATTAAGAAAATAAATACAAGCCAATCTGTCACAACTGTAATTCGTTCTACAAAACAAATCAGGTAACCTACATCAAAACATGAAAAATGAATTTAAATTGCAAACGAATTGGTTACTATATATATACAACAACTTGCTTCTACTGAACTCGAACTGTATACATTATATGTAGTGTTGTTATTTTTGTGATACCTAGTTAATTTCAGACATTTTACAATTGTTATTCAAATGATCATTGGCCTTTGTGAATTCTTCGTTTAATGCATGTACTTTATGCATGTGCATTTCAGGTTAAGTGATGTGTTAGTAACTGTTTTATTTTTAAATTAACTGCATGAATAAATAAACAAGAAGAAAAATAGGGCATCATAGCCAGACATTTGAAACTTGCTTAGGTGTTTGGACATATACCACATGTTCATGTTCCTAAAGCTAAAATGTTATAACATCTTGCATGTAACCAAAACTTGTTGGGCCAATGTTGGGAAAACATTGCTTTGCCAATGTAAATGCATTGGGACAATGCAAAAATGTATCGCTGTGCCAATGGTTAAATGACTAATTGGGCTTATGTTGGGAAAACATTGGAAATTTGTATAAATAACGTTTACTGACAACATAAAACCGATGATTTGCAACTATACCATATGACAACGTTTTCCCAACGTTAAAATGCCAACATAAAACCTACGATTCGCAACTCCACTATTTTCCAATGTTGTCGCCAACGTTGCCAACTAAAATCCAACGGTTGGGCCAAAGTTGTGTGTTAACTTGAGTAATCTTAAAACTTAAAGTTTCAAGCGAAAAGTTATCTTGTTTTATGTTACAGTAGCATTGTCTTATCGCAGTGAGTTCAAGTATTTTTTCTTGCAGGTCCTGTTATCAAAAACACAAAACAATATATTTTTTGTATTTAAATAAAGTTTTTCAAACTATTCCTTTAATCCAAATGTATAAGATTTACTTTAGATTTTTCATCAGGTTATATGCAATGAAAGTACATGTTCAGTAGTGTATTTCCTGCTCCTGAATGTGGTTATACTGAAGTAGGTTAGGTCTTTAATATCGGTCGGCCTAATTTTTAAAGAAAACAATGAAAAATGCGTAAAGATTACGGAAAATTCAAATCACGGAAGGCGTGGGGATTTAAAAAAAAAATAATGCCAATTCATATTTCATTCCACCATTTATCCAAAACCGTGATCTTTGAATTAGGCCCCCCTGTAGACTCGTGCATTCACAGATTGAGGCCAACTTAACGTCGGCTCAGTCCAACTTACAAAATATACATCATAATTACAATTACGCTTAATTAGAATAAAGTACTACTAGTAGACGCACTTCATTTCAGTCCATTGTTGGTCTTTAATATATAGTCCGAGTTTTTGAATACGGGCAAGGTAATGAATTTCTCTTAAATCCTTACAACAATTTTCAACAATTCTTTTACTCTCCAAACAAGTATAGTAGTGGTCATTTTGTTCATTGTGCATGAGGGCAACATTTCTTAGTGATACCATCGTGTGTGCTCGATTTTCTTAAGATCTCTATCAAAACTCATCTGACCTCTACATCGACTTAGCCTCATTTCAGAGCATGTTTCAGAACTGGATTCTGAGGCATGCAACTCATTTTCTAATATTAGAATCTACAATTTACCTTATATATAATACTGTTCATGCAGACAGCCCAGAATACTGCAATTAAACTATAAAGAACTTACTGAGCACATTTTTCAAATCATCCTTAATTCTGTGACCTGCAATTTTTGTGAGCCAGATCATGTTCTTTCTGGAGCAACATGGCGGCATGGTAGCTATGCACAAATTGTTCAACACTGACGTTAATTTAAACTACACTAATTGACATCAGAAACAACAACATCCAGCACGAGTTTACCCCGTGTCTGAAAAGTGAAGTAGAAGAATGTTGCAATGGCTGCATCATCTTTTCATAAGCATTCATCAAAATTCAATGACTTTTACATTTTCTCATGTCTGTTTCCGAGCCATCAAGCGAGGAAGGGTCATGAATCCCATTAGCATAATTTATATCCATAATAAAGGAAATCCCTTAGACCATAATTCACAATCAATCCATGCATCTGGACGACGCGAGTGGTCCAACCATCAACGTTGAGAACAATGGGGTAGAGGATTGATCTTGCAACAACAGTGAACTTGTTGAACGTACTTAACTTTCATATCAGATGTGTAGAAAAAATGTCCTCTCGGACTTCCATGGAGATGTTCTCTCAATAAAAACTGAGGTAATTTTTTGGTGGATGGGTAAGCCGCCTCGTTGGACCACCTAGGGATTTCTAATAGCCCAGGTATATACAACAAAAACTCCACGACATGTCCCCCTTCTCTGAGTAGCTATATAACCTCGATATGCTATCGTTTTAGAGATCAGATATGTTAGTACTTTAATAACGAAGTCTATAAAAATGTTGTACATATCTATAGATCGGGTATTAAACTATGCATTTTTTTCTTCCATAAAAACTCAATAAATATGGATTATAATTTCAACACGTCTGTCCTTAAACAATGGTGGATAAAATAATGGAAACGTTTGTTATAACCATGCCTATTCTTTCATTTGATTAAATGTTGGGCCTATACTCTTGCTTTAAAATATACACAACCCTTCTTGAAATTTACTCTAAATTTGAACAGTCAATTTAGTATGATTTTGTATGTTGACCACTATTCATCATGGTGTTCCATTTTCTAATTCTCTCATATTTCTTGTAATTAAACTGAAGCAGATCATTCAATGGTGTTAACTGAAGTTGTATCAAATAAAAAATATATATACATATATATTATATCCCTAAATTTCTCAGTATTTTCATTGTTTATACCAATCTTTGGGTGTTTTACAACACTGCTTGAGATGGATAGTGGATTTTAGGATTCAATGTCGATCAGCTAAAGAAGAACAATTTATCAAGTCAACCAACACCCTGTTAGATTTCATAAACTAGATTACCAATAAGCTTGAAAACAAAAGTAAAAAATGTTTAAAATTCAATAGATTATAAATTGTAACTACTATATATAACGAATGTGAGCATGCCAATTTAGTTGTTCGTTAAAGGAAGTATTCCATCAGCCAAGCATAACCTTGTTGTGTCAAGTGAAAATTGGCGAGCAATTTGAACATCGTGGCGTCAGGATATCAGTTTAGGTCACTCAGGTAAGTAATTACAAGGAGGCGTGGGTGAGTGTATGTTACATTGATGGACATGGGGTCAATAGACATGCCACAAGAACATGCAAGCTTGCAGCAACTCCTCCTTCCCCCTTAATGGCATGCTTATAGTTTTAATACCATAGATAATTTATAACCTGACCCTAATCAACAACATTAAGAAACGCCCTTGGACATATTCGTGGATTTCATATTTCTCATAACATTTTCATGGCAAATCTCTACTGAACCAAAGTTATCAATTGTTTCTGCTTATGTTTTTCAAGTTGGATTTTCGAGATCTTCTTTCATATTTCAGGGTCAACTTCAGAGAATTTTAAATTCATAAACACTTACTGTAACTGATGACCGTTGGCAAGTATTTGGAATTGTTTAGGACCTTTATCATTATAACAACCCTTTTCTCTGTGCCAGCATTCTAATTTTAAAATTAAAAATGAAAACATTTAGTAAATAATAATAGGGTCCTTAGAATCGATAGAAATTCTAACAATATTGCTGCTATGAGTTTTAGGTGAACTTGCAGTTAAGGTTATGTTAGTACGTATACATTGTGCGATTTTAAGTGGGTTCACGTACGAAACATCCAAAACCTTGTCAAACAGCGTCAAGAAGGTATGTAGTCTAAAGTCGAAACAAGATTATAAGATTATAACAAAATACTTCGTGAAAAAATCTTAAGTAAAAGTCGACCTGTAAAAAACAAATGATTATATAGGGGAGCCCTTATACACAAAATGCTAGTTGAATTTTTCTTATTTTTAGATTTCACTATGCGCTGAACTTTTCTTCATTATCAATCAACAAAATTCAGGGTGGTGAGCTGCTTAAATGATTTCTACCTCTGTCCAATTATGGACTGTTTGGTTCCTTAAGCCTTTTCGAATAATTATATATAAATCATGCGTTTTCAAAAACTTACCTATGGCTATTTTGGTAAATAATAATTCAATTTTGACAGTGGCTTTCTGGAATCCACCGGCCATCTTTGGTGGTTTGGCACTCCTACAAATTCAGGTCTAGCCACTTTACTCGTCATGAAAAATCGCGAGACCACGTGATAGTCCAGACTTCCAAAATTGCGAAACTATTGCGAGCATTGATTCAAAATATACAGTAGAATCCGTCTAAAAGCATACCCTTGGGGCCGGCGCGAAAAATATGCTTTCAGACAGGTTCATTTATACACGCGGGTCCAAAGTCAGGACTGGCATAATTTATGCTTTTAGAGAGGTTATTCATTTAGACAGGTTTTACTGTATTTTCATTTTAAATATTTGTAAATGGTAACTTTTTAACCAGGCAAAGTTAAAATAACTTTCAATTTTAAGTACGATATTTTTAAATAAATGTTGATTGCACATAAAAAAAACCACGAACTTAAACAATGTGCATGTCAAAGCCGTATATAATGTGTGGGTGGGGGATGAAGAGGAACTTGGGGATAAATCTTTACTCCCCGAAATCCAAAAAAAATTACAAATTTCAAATTTTTCTAGGTAAAAACGCAAAATTTCTGCATTAAAGGTGCACATTTTCTTAGGTAAAAAATCAAATTTCTTATTTCACCTGGGCCAATAATGGCCCATAAATTGGTCAAAATAGTCCATCCCTAGATTCCCCTCCCCCCCCCCTCTCTCTACAAAAAAATGTGATGACATATACAGCTTTGGTGCATGTATAAATAAAAATTATTAAGTCATCATCAGTAATTATTAGCTTATTATCAACCAAATTATACATTTATACATATGACGCATTATGTCAATAGTATTAAAGAAGGGATAAACACATATTGATTCATATAATTTATCCGCTATTTAAATATACGTCATGTAAACATGGCATGCCTCTATAAATCCTGAATTAAATTTTAAAGCATGTAATCATGCAATAACAGATTCCACGTAGAAAAAAATAATATTTATGATAAAGGCAAACATTTATAAGCCTTGTCTTAACAAAAATCAAAAATTTGACTTTTTAAAATCAAGTACGAGAAAGAATTGCATTAAATGCTTAATAGCCCTATAGGAAGATGAAACAAAGGTTGTGAAAATGCCCGCCTACTTCAAGTCGTTGCGTATATCTATAACAGCTTGATAATTACTATCTGTTAAATAAGACAGTTAACATGTTCTGGGAGGGGCGTTTACCACCTTAATAGTTATTAATGATCTGAAACTATATACGCATATATACGCTTTCCTTAATGTATTAGTTTATACAGTACCCAGACACTTAAATTTAGCTAGGTCAGGAATATTATGCCCGAACATACTAAAACTGCTAGCATGTATATACTATAGGTGTAATAAGTGAAAAATAACGATATACACGTATAAAGAACATAAACAAGCATTTTCTCATGTTTAGCTCATAGTATTTTAAATACATTTGAAAATAAATGAAAATTTTAAATGAAATTAATTTAAAGGAGATTACCTGTCTATAAGGAAGTTTCAATATTCGAAAAGTATACTTATTTAAAGAAAAGGACAAAAAAGCTCAGGCTATATATATAAGTGTATATCAAAAGTCTGAGAAAAATTGTTTACGAAAACAAATTGCATAATCTTTTATTACTTTTTGTAAAATATTGAAAATTGTTGATATTCTGGATCAAAAATATTAAAAAAAAGAAAGCTCCAAAATGTGATTTGGGACCAACTCCAATGTGGAGACATTCCAATGTTACCTTTTAAATTTAGTTAACTTGGCTAGCTGCCTGTTATCAATGGACCTATATGGCACTGAAATCTTTAAGCAAAAATACTATGATGATTTTGTAAAAATATATATATTCATCATAGGATAACAAACTCAACTACAAGTGTCACTTCATTTCAGCCAATTAACATGCATTAAAGCAGAAATGATCAGATGTTGACGATTTGAACCAAAATACCATTGATATATGGGCATTAAAATGTTTTATTTATCAAATAATATAAATGAAATCAAATATTTATTTATGTACAGTTGAAACAACAGTTTCATAGAACAAAAAACGGTATTTAAAAATATGTACACATTAAGTTAAATCATTTCAATTAAATAAAGAATCAGAGAATTGTCGTTTATATAAACGATAATTAAATGACATGCGGCATCACAACAATATAGTTTACAATTAAATTAAGAATTAATCTGCGTTTGGGTGTATTATAACGTGTATTGCAGGAATGATATACATTGATAAAAGCTGCTAAAACTTTTAAAACAACTAAAGCGTGGACTTTGCGGTGTTTTTCATTATACTAATTCAATTAAATGACACAAAAATGGCATATGGTACGAAAATTACCCAATGTATAAAAACCAAGACAAATCATTTCACAATATACAATGTAAAATAAAAACTAGAGTGTGATTCATTAAAGTAAAATATTAGGACACATGTCATTATGTGGGCACAGCATGAAAGCATGTAAAGCTTTCTAAATGATTCGTAAAGCATTTCAAAAGACCCAGGCTTCAGATTTTTTAATGTGTTTAGCAGCTTTTAAACAACAGATAACTTTGCCATCCCATTAAAATATTGTATTTCATCATGTAAAATTGCATGGCCAGATCCTCAACAACACTGAATTCTACAAAACTATGTCCAAAAGTTATCAGGAAAGTAAATAAGTCATTATGGTTAATTTACCGGTATTTGTAATTTCTGAAAATAAAGGTTTGTATTTATTTTAGGTCGCTTTTATGTGAACTTTGCAAAAACTTAAATAATGAATATCTGGCCCCTATAGAAGTTTTAGATCAACAAAAAAACCGCATCAACTATTATATACGAATTTACAAACATAAGTCTCAAATTAGAACATCAAGCAAGTCACATTGATGGTTTCAATATTATAAATATTATACATTGCATTTTTATCTTACATACAATTCAAGGTTTCTTATTAGTCATACAACAAATATATCACACGTTTCAATGATCAATTTAGCTAACATTGAGATGAAGGTTGACTACTTGTTTAATTAACAAATCGAAAATGTAAAATAACACCGTGCTAAAAAAAAGGTGTTAACTAGTAACTAATAAACTAATTTTTCCAACACGATTTTTCAACAAAAAAAAAAAAAAAAAAAAAACGTTTTGCCTATCATAACAAGATGTATATGTCGTTTAGTAAGGCATCTATATTTTACATCAAAATACTGAATTTGCAGTTAAATTAATCATAAAAACGTGTATTGATCATAAATTAAAACATCAAAGGAAATTTTATGTTGAAAACAAAACATGGTTCGGAATATTTCAATGTAAAAATTAACTCTTGCAAAGAATCCTTCATCAAGTCCATCACATACTGTACGTTATCACATTTGGGGGCACTTTCATCTTTTGGTATAAATTTTACAAGTTATTGCATAAAAGCAACTGAATTCAAAAGAACAATAAGTCAAAAGTATCATTTGGACACCGCTCGTGTCTATATCTTGTAAATGAACCCCTATAACAAGTGAATGAGCAACTGCCCAACTTAAAAACTTGTTGTGGATGTATAGTCATAGTTTAAAAAAATCAATTTGTAAGTCACAGCATAGGCATTTACGTTATTGAAATGACTCAGGAATTTCTTTTATAAACATGCAGTTCAACGTCACCCATCAATTCATAAAAAAATTGATTCGAAGCAGAAAAATGGGGTTGGAAATCCTGGAGAACCTGAGGGGGAGAAGGAAGGCAAAATTGTTACGTCTTCATTTTTAGAAAACAGGTAAACGGATATGATAAAAAAGTTTGTTTAAATTTTGTAGAAATTCACATACAAATCGTGATATAGCTGCTACCTTTTCTTGAATTTGTATAAAACGTGTGCGAAAGGTGCCATTGCGAATCGTAATGTAAATACCGAACAAGAAGCACCTACTGCATTTTTTTACCTGAGATTAATATAGAAAACCAATTTTTTTTTTATAAAGTTACCCATGAGAAAATTTCGAAGACGTAAGAGTTTTCATTGCCTCGCACTTGTTTGCGGAAATGGGTTATTGCTTTCTATTATGTTGTATACTTTCAATAACCAAAAAAAATATATATTAAGGTTATTATTAACGATATGACCATGTGAGGTTTCCCATGCGTCCATTTTAGAAATAAGCATTTGATTTTATTAAGGAAACATCCGTAAATGTAAATATGAAAAATTTATGGCAGATTTTGTATTACAATGGGTCACAATTAAATTATTGCAGTTTTAAAGCAACCAAAAAAACCGGAACTTTTGAAAGTTGTGTGAGCATGAGTTCGTTATTTTTCTGTCTTGTCTATAATCCTTTCTAGTTTAATTGACTTTTAGGAGGTAAAAAAAGGATAACAACAATCCAAAGCCCTCCAGCTTATTGGTATAATATTTTAAAAAAAAGTCAAATGACTGTTTTCCAGTGAAAATAAAGGTATAAGTTATCATCGTCAAGTTCAACATGCCGAAAAACTCATGATAGCCTTTTTGAATAGTTGTTCTACAGTCATGAAATGTTTACTAAACAAGGATCATATACATATAGATACACAAATCTGTTAATACAAAAAATTAGAAATGGAGCTTAATTTAAACAAACTCATAGATAAACGATATTATGAAATTAAAAAATCGTTTTGGTTCATGCATCGTGGGTTTAATGTGACATTTCAAAATTGTAGTGGTCAGTAATTTGGAGAATTTTACTTAAAGCATTCTTTTTATCTTAAAATAAAATTATATGACACTGATACTGTCTACTATAAAGTATATGCCTGTATTTATGCAACAAAATTGTATATGACAAGAGTCAATAACTGCCAAATTATTTAAGTTATTAAAAATTACAGGTATGCACAAACTATGCATTATTTACGAATAATAGTTATATAATAAAAACTACGAATTTGTTTTAGAATTGTGGCGTGTCACCACAACTACAAAAACCCCTAAACAAACTTTTGCACGAAGTTTCATTTTAATCACGTGTTTCTCAGGAAAATAAATCTGGAAATTTAATGTCAAATTTCTCACCTGGATGGCAAAACGAGGCTGATTATAGTGTATTATCCAATACTTAAACTACTACCAACCCCGATTAATAGTAGACACTTTGAGTTTTAATTTAGTGGTAAATATGATGAATGTGTTTACTTTGCTCTGAATAACTTTACTTTTGACTGGCATTAAAAATATAGGGGTCAACTCATAAAATACAAAAGTTTGAAAACGTACAGTACTTTCACAAATGAAAGAAACAATGCAAGGGCTACAAATACTTGAAAACACCGAACACTTTGTTTAGGTTGAGACACAATTTGTACAAAATAAATTTCAGGACAATATGAAGGCGGACAATTTGTCAATGCATAAATTAAGCAACTGTGGTGGCTGGACAGTAGGGATAAACGCTGAATCGCCATTATATTCTGATGGCAATTCAGCGATTTGCAACCAGCCACACTGTAACAGTGGCTACTTTAAAAAACAAGACAAACTGACCTTGCCACACTATAAAAAACGAGAGGAAATTAACTCATGAAGAGTCCACTGAAGGCCTAGATAAAGAATCGTTCAGGTCATCCTGCGACCCAATTAAGTTAGAATCTGTCGTACTAGAAGTGTTCATATACATATTTTCGCACTGCAAAATCTGTTGTGCGACCCTTGCAAGTCGTTCACGCAAAATTTTCACACTTTTGTCCGGCAAGAGTGGCAGCCATTCGGCCATCTGGGGCTGGGACTCCATCAGCCCCATCTTTAGTCTTTGGCCAATGTCTCCTGCATAATGCAGCTTCAGCACTGCCCTTGCCGTAGAGCGTCTAAAAATACACAAGCCTTCCAACATGGCTTTATGGTAGCTCTCGTACTTGTCCAACAGCCTGTAGCCGTGCAAGAGCCCAGACTCGTTGTCCAGGAACACAAGAAGCCCTGTCTTGGCCACCTTAGCCAGGTTGTGGGCAGGAGCGGCCATCATGTCGGGGTTCCACTGTTTATTGTACATGTTGTTTACCACCCTGTCCAAGTTGGCAGTCAGGTAGTCGAACACCACCAAGTCGGACCACTGCGCCAACTCCCGAATCTCCTCTGGACTATGTCCGGCAAGGTCCTCTGGTAGAGGGTGTAGGCGCCTTAGCTCCCGGGGTCCATCCCCGCGGAAATGCCTCGGAATATGGGCGGGCACCAGGTCGTCCACGAACTTGGTCATCACCACCGGTTTCTGTTCATTCCACTGGGCCAGGGTGAGCTGGCCCCTGACAGCACCCCATTGGGCCTCGTGGCCGTGCGGCAATCCAAGGGTTGCCGGTGGCAGGCCTCGAAGGCCCAAGAGTCGGGCCAGATAATAGGAGAAGATCTCTCCCTGGATCTGGTCGTTGTTTTGCCTGTACCGACAACAGGACCTGGATCCGTTTTCGAACACCAGGAGGCGATTCTGCATGCGGCCGCAGCCCTCGGCCACTCTGACCACAGGGGCGCTGCCTGCGAAACTTGTCCACTCAGCCGTTTCTTGTCCAGAGAAACCTTCCGGCAGAGAGCGCTCCACCCGGTCGTTCCAGTAGACACCATCAACAAGGGCCTCTGGCGTCACATCCTCTGAAGGGGGTGCCTGAGTCTCAGGCTGGTCGTTGACGAGTTGCACTGAGTTCTGCAGGGGTCTGGATTCTCTTCGTGTTTCCTCGGGCGGGTTCGTAGTGACCGGCCCCGGGGTTCGCAACCCCTGCCCCGCATCGGAACGTCCATGAACGGTCGTTGCGTTCGTCGGAGGGTCCGTGGACTTCCTCGCGGACGTTCGCCGCAACCACTCGGCGTGTTTTTTGGAGAAAACTGGCAGGTCTCTGTCACCCGGGGTTTTGTTCCCGCCTTGGACACGATTACGACTAGCATCATCACTTCCGGCCCGCCATTTTTGACTGAAAATGCGAGCGTCCATTGGAGTTTTCGCGAAAAGGGAAGGGGGGGCATCGACTGGGGGCCTTGAAAGGGCACGGTGGGGTGTCATCCTCGCACGTGGTGTTGTTTCGGGGTCATTGTTGGAAACCCGTAGTACATCATCGCTCCCCTCCATGTCCTCCCATGGCCCGTTGGCGATGATGGCGTTGGTCTCGGTCGCGTTGCCCCTTAACGGCTGATTAGCTGGGGCAGAATGGGGCAACAATGCGAGGGCCGAAGAGGAGGAGGGCACATAGAGGGGCAACAGAATGCCCACCAGGATCCCGATCACAAAGGCCATGGTAACGGCGGCGACGCACAAACGACGGCTGAACACGCTCGGCGACGCCATGTGGCGTTCGTGGGGTCGCCACAGGCGCACTGTCCAGCAGTGGCGCTGCACCGTGAAGCTCATGATGGACGACGGCGTCGAAGGGCCGAAACAGGACGGGTTAAGGTATCATCGATGTCCGGGTGATCCGAACCTAGCTGTCAATATGAGGGAACAATTGAAACATGGGCACGAACACATTGTGGAATTTCAAAATGGAAAGAGGGGCTCCTCAACAAACAACACTACCATGTTGTTGTTACTTTTTTTGTCTACCCTTTCATGCAGTGTATGCCTAACCAATATCTCAGCCATCTACACCTCTATAAAGAATAAAATAATAACAGGCTGTCAACCGAACTTGATGAGAAAAATATAGGAATTACGGCCGTTTAGTAATACGAGCTCGCATAGCCATGAAGCCTCGGCTTTCTGCTAGAAATAATAAAACCCCTAGACACGTCACACGTGAGCATTTATTCCATTATCGCCATTTTGGTTTTCACTCTGAATAATTTTCCTATAGTAACGAGAGGCCTGTTTATTTACGAAAAATGCATGCAACTCAGTGAAGACCACCTGCAAATTAGACGCCATAATATCGGTGGTTATTGGGAGTGAACGAAATAGCCGCATAGGACTGTTTATTTATGAGTATGCTAATTAAAATTTGAAGCAGATGCGTAAATCAATAAATAGTTGCATGATGTGTGACGGTTATGCAAAAACGAAAATTTTGTAAACATGCCAAACATGCAAATTTTTTCTTTCTTTTTTTCATTATTGGCAAATTTGAAGTTTTAAAAAAAACAAAATGTTGTATACATATACTAACGAATTTGCATGCGGTAAGAAGACGAAAGGGAAAAGGTTGTGAAACACATTTAACATTTACTGTAATCTAAATACTCTTGTTTCGTGACATGACATTTTAAAAAATGAATTGTAATCATTCAAATTTTTGAAACTTTAAAATACACCAAAGTACCATTGATAATTAAATTAAACTTATCCGACATGGTCATCAGGTGAACATGTAAATGTCATATTAATGTCATTATGCATTTTAAATAACATGCATGTCGTCATTGGACGAACATTTTGACGTGTTTAGATTTTATCAGTGCCATGTTTTTGTATTTTAAATATTTTCGTTGAATATGACGTATAATTGTAGAGAATAAGGTCCATATTTAATATGAGTTTATATAGTGCATACTATAGAATTATATGAATATTAACATTTCGGCATGGTCATCAGGTGAACATTTTTACCAAGTTGAGGAGATTTTATCAGTGCCATTTTTTTGTATTTTATATAATATTTTCAATAGATATGAAGCATTGTTGGAGAATACAATATTTGATTTTGCAAGGTCCTTATATTATGAATTAGTATAGGTTTACCATATACTCTGTAAATTAAATTATATGAATATTAACATTTCGGCATGGTCATCAGATGAACATTTTTACCAAGTTGAGGAGATTTTATCAGTGCCATTTTTTTGTATTTTATATAATATTTTCAATAGATATG